>SMSR01008398.1:0-13251 GCA_019453355.1 Ceratina japonica
TGTATTTTTTTATTCACAGTAAATTTATATAAGAATGGTTTAGGTTTAAGCGTGGGAAAATGGACAGATGAATTGTGTGGATTAGAAGATGAACATGATTGATGAAAATATAAAAAAATGACTGAAGAACGCAAGACGAGAAAGAGGGAAAAGGAAGTAAACTCGTAGTATAAAAAATTTGTCTGGAGATTTCCTACGGAAGTTGCGGCCGGTCGGACGGCCGGACACCACCACAGACCTCGATGAGTTTGACAAATATGTCTTAGTTTTAGACGCCTATGACTCTCCCTTACCCGTTTTTGGAAATCTGGATGCTCACGCGATCACAATAACTTCCTTTTGAGGAAGTTAAAAAATAAGTAATTGTTATATAATAAATGTCCTAATTTTTATTCATGTTCCAGTTTCTAATGACTGGCTTAACATTACATATGAAATTATAGAAGAAAGAGTTAGTGAGTGGAAATTGGGACATTTACTATAAAAAGTATAGTATGTAGCATGAGAGATACAAAAATAAATTATATCACACATAATATACATAGAATAAATTAAATTTAACGGTAAGTGTATAGTAATTCAATAAAATAGGAATCAGAGAAAGAGAGAGAGAATGCGTCAGAATGGAGTGAAAGAAAACGAGATGAGTTAGGATAGTTTTAAATCAAGTGCACATTTCTTGGCTACAGAACTGAAATAAAAGATGATCGTCAATATTATTATTACTACTATTATAAGGATAGTTCCACGTGTCCTCGGATATACTTTATAGCCACTTCAACCTGATTTACTTCGACGGTACCTAACATCTTCTGCTTCCAATCAAATTGGCATAATAGATCGATTTCGCGTTCTGTGAAGGAAATTCCACGAGAGTTACGCGGCCTTCTCGGTGTCGTTCGGTCGTGGAAATATCTCTGCGAACGCAGATACGTATCGGGCCGGTCGAACGTTGCAAGATATTCTTACCTTTCCATTATCGCCCACGCCGATGCGTCCGGGGGAGAAATAACGTTTCGCAGATCGAGACTAGAAATAATCAGGATCGATCTCTGTTCGAGAGAGGAGCAACAAAGTGTCGGGTCGTGAGATGCAGCGCTTACGCGTGTATATGTACGTCCGCCGGAATCGAAGCGTCTGTTCGTAAATTTTCCTGAAGCTTTTAAAACCGGGTTTCACCTTCGCAGTCGTCGACGCTCCGCCCGGCTTTTATACCCGCTCGTTTTTACGCCGTTCGCCATAAAATCGACTGCGCATTTTATTAATCCGAATGTTTGATTTTCATTTTTAATATCGCGCGTCTCTCCTTTCTCTCCGCGTTCGTCGATGAGAAACATTTTTCGCGAATTAATTTTTGATCGGCGACCGACTTAATTGAACGGGCAAATTATTTTCACTGTCGTTCGCGTCTGTCGTTTTCTCGTCCGAATAAAAGCTATCAAAAAAATAGGAGAGGAAGTGAAATGCAACGGGAATATTCTGCTCTTTATAATATCAATAAACGTATGACGTGTTCGATAGTCGATTTATAAGTTTGTTTTATTGCCGGGATTTGGTGGAAGGGTTTTATAATTCATACGAAATGAATCTCGGAAGAAATGTAACACTTGTTTTCGGTGTGATTCAATACGTTTATTTCGTAAGGTTTCGTAATTCGCACGATTCATCCTACGTTTAATAAGTTTTCGATTATTATTATTTTAACCGTAATACCAATACGTTTCCGCATAATATCGATTTGTCTATTTATACATATATAGCTTTATCTATACAATCTATATATCTATATTTATATATATATATACTCTCTTCTTTTTTTAATAATATACACGCAGAGATCTATCTACCATACGATTCCAAGTCGGTTTTGCAATCGCACTCTCGCTCCTTAGTTTAATTATTCACATGATCCGTTTTTTCAATAAATTATATCTTATAACTCAACGGTTCTTTTTCGTCGAACGACCAATCTCGTACCATCGAAACGCGCATCGGCCGCAAGGAATGACGTTTTACACGAATAAATGCACAAATGACGAGACACGAAAAACCTCGCAAACTTCCATCGAGGAACGACAAATACCACTTTTTTTCTAACGAATCTAATCTTTTTTCACCATGACACGAAATACAAGAAAAAGTGCAATTAATGATAACGTCATCATCAATCTTTGATGTCAGGCCAAAAGTTTTTTCTTTCAGGACAAACTACTTTTTTCTGCTTGCACCAAATCATCATTTTTCTTTCCAAAGATCTGCTTTCTTAAATTAAATATGAAAAATGTTTCACAAGAATTATATAAAAAATTAATGATAACGTCAGAAAACATCAATACTCTTTGATATCTCAGGTCAAAAATTTTTTGTCCCATGTTGAATGGTGAAATTGTGATTGATATTTTTGTCAGCCTGTTTAATTGTAACAAAGTTTGCTCTCCCACATTATGAATTTAATGTGAAATAACTGATAAACTCATTTTTTAATAAATTTTGACTTATATCACTTTCATAATTATGGGCATAAATCATCACCACGTTTCTTTCAAAGGAATCTGTTCTTTTTAATAACCATTTGCTTAATACAAATTACACAAAAAATTGCAATTAATGATAACGTCATCAATCTTTGAAATCAGCTTAGGTTAAAAAATTTTTGGTTCCGCGTTGAATATTAAAATCGTGATTGTGATAAGAACGAAATATTTTTTCGACCTGCTCAATTGTAACAAAGTTCGCAAAAGTGGTAATTGCATTGATAGTTGTGAACGCTATTGTATTAAAGCGAGAGGAGAATTTCGAATCGAATTAGCAGAGGTCAGTGAAGAGATCCTGGCTTTGTTTGTTCGGATGACGACGACCGTCATTGATATTCACAGCTGTTTTCGCGGGACATCATCAGCTTCCGATTCATTAATGAACGTCTCTCCGCAAGATCGATCAGATCGGAGCTGATGAAAAAATCTCCGCTTATCCCACCTCCGATTACTTCAATCTTACACAGTATTAAAATTAATTTAAATAAGATCGAACTGCTCGGGTGATTAAAGTATCAGGAGTTATACTCGGTCACTATTTGCTTGCCAAATGTAAGTCGGCAAAAAATGTATGATCAAACTTTTGAAACTTATTAAACATTTCGGTGTTCCCTCGCTTTTAAGTTGTACGCAACGTCTTCCGGAGCCCGAAACGTCGGAATTCAATTTAAACGATAATTAAGCGAGGGAAAAAAGTTGGATGAAAAAAGTTCGAAGAAGTTCTCGCGTAGAAAAAACGGTACTCGTCGAGGCGTTCTCAATTGCGTTTGTTCAATTATCGGTCTCCCCGGTTTTTCCACGGCCCGAGGAAAGAAAACGACGCGAAAGAAACGCGCCCGGCTCAGCCCTGGTTCCACATTCACGGTCCACGATTGCGTGGCCGGCAATATACACTGTCAATCCCCGAGAGATCGTTCGACCACACGCGAGCCGAACACGCGCGCACCGAATTTCTTCACGCGCAGACACGGCGTACACGTGTCCGTCGATCGCGATAACGGTTCGGAAATGTCAAGTGTCCGTCGCGGCGGACTCGCGTTCGATCACTGTCGTTTCTTGCGTCCGTTTTTCACTCGTTCTCGTTCGTTCGCGATGCAGAATCGTAGTAAGCATTAATAGAAAACACGAACGGACGAACACGTTCGCTCCGTTTCGCTCGGCTACCGATCGAAGCCTCGATTCGACGAACGCTGTTACACTGAATTATTCCAGTAATTCGGGGCAAGCATCCTCGACAACCGTCTGTATAAAAAATAACAAAATTGATTACATTACGACCGGTATTCATAGTCGTTCTTTATTTTTAAAATCGTCTTAAGTATTTTCTATTCCTGTCTATCCCATATTTCCAGTCCTTATCTTATGCAAGGAACAGGGATTTAAGGCGATCTTAAAAATAAGTAACGATTATGAATGCCGGTCTATGTGTCGATCGAATATATCGGCGATAATTGTAAAAACTGTCGTGTTCAAGAATGTAACGTCAATTCTGTTAATTCCTAGACAGACCGCGACTCTCTTTTTCTATTCGTTAATATTCATTGCTGCGTCTACAACGTGCTAAGTGTACATCCACGATCTCCTCTATTGCCTGAACGATTAAATTAAAGTATCTACAGTTTTTGCGAGACGAACTCTTCCGAAAATCGTTACTTTCACGCCCTCGGCATGGGTTTTTTACTTGACTTATCTAGTTCCACTCTTTGGCGAGCTCTTCCGTGCACGGGATCCACTCCTGCTTCACGTAAACGAGGCTCGGGTCGTAGTGTTCGGCGTGGTGCTCTTCAAGGCCCCGGGGGTGAGGCCTTGAATGTCGGTATTCTCAGTACTTGTGCAGCGTGATCGGTAGATTGCCACTGGTGTTGACGGTGTTGCAGTCTTGGTAGTATCGGTGGTACAGGGGCGGCGACGGGGCTGTGCTCGACGACAGCGGGGTTGGGGGGCTCGATCTGGAAAATTACGCCATTATAATAATTAGATATTGTAATATATGAAACCATAATATAAAACTTGCTTTTTATTCATTTGTACTAATTAAAAATCTTTACATTCCGGAATTTCAATGTCTTATTCAAAGTTTGGAACTTTCTACGTGCAGAAAATATATTTAGATATTGATAATAATAAGCAGATAAACAAATAAATAAATAAATAAATATTGAAGAAAGAGATATATCTAGATTGGGGATTTTTATGCAGGAGTTTAAAATGCAGATAATTTGATATTTTCTATGTCTTTCATATGGAATGCACTGTTCAAACATCAGCAGACTTATGTTTTTTACAAATCAATAAAAATCCGCTGTTATACAATAAAAACTGTAAAAAATCATTCCTACTTTAAAAAGAATTTACAAATATTTTGATTGTGGAATTAAGAGATTCCAATAACTGCACGATTAGACGGAACTTTGTTAAAACTATGGAATTACGCAATTTTATTCTACTTCTTCATTTTACAGGAAATCAAGACGAAATTCATTTTAATATCTAAGAGTCATTCTATGGCATAGTGGTAATTATTAAACGAAATAATGCCTATATCTAATAAAACAAATGTTACAAAGTCAAGCAAAAATCGCATAGCTTCTCTGTCTTGGATCTTCAGCAATTCTATTCCAAGAGTACTTCTGCGTGACCGTGTTTAGTTTAAGGGTAATTCTACGGCACAGTGGTAATTATTTCATGAAATTATGCCGATATTTAATAAAACAAATATTACAAAGTCAAGCAAAAATCGCATAGCTTCTCTGCCTTGGATTTTCAGCAATTCTATACCAAAGAGAGATCGTTCTGATTACCATAAGGACTAAAGTACTCAAGAATGGATCTTAAGTTGAAGATTAATTTTATCCTGATTCTCTGAGAAATAAATATTATTGCCTCGTTATCGATCAAACAATTAAAAAAGCTGAATTTACTAACAAATGTTAGAAAATCCATTGATTATCCTAACTCTTTAAATCGTAATATCTCATCCTGCACTTTATTTCTGATATTTTTTACGTTTCTGCATATTGAACCTGTTCAAACATCAGTGTTTCTCATAAATGCATCAAAACCCGCTGTCTACCGATGAGTTCGCAGTTACAAAGTGACGTAAGAGCATTCCTACTCTAAAGAGTACACAACTACTTTCATTACAAACTCAAACAGGATTCTACATCTCAATTAATCTGTATCTCCTTAATTGCACAATATTTTTCCGGAGTTTTCAATATCTCTGACTCCTCACCTGTAAAGCTGACAGCTCGGCGACTGAGTATCCTGATAAATCGCGGCAGCGTCGGGGCTGGCGGCCTCCTGGTACCACTGCGAGTGTCCCGCGGTATTGTTATGATTCCTCGAGTTATATTCCGCGTGATCCATTATGTAACCAGGCGTGGGCGTGCAGTAGGGCGCGTACATGGTCCCGGGCGGCGACCCGTTGCTCCTGGGCACGGTGCTAGCGTGCCCGTACCCAGAGGTGGCCATCATCGCCGCGACGGCGGCGGTCGTGGTGGTCGTGGTCGCACAGACGGACGGCAAATGCTCCCTGGAGACCACTCCGCCGCCCATCGACTCTCTGCTGCTGGCCATGATCGAGTGAGGGTGCGGATGCTGGAGCCCGTGACCGTGATGCGCGTGATGCTGATTGTCCCTCGTCATCAACGCGGCACTGTTCTCCCGCGTGGTCATCAGCGCGTCCACGCTGAAACTAGTGGGATCCAGGCCCATGGACACGTCCTGAATCGCGTCCTGGTGTACCTGGTGCACCTGGTGACCCAGCGTCGTCTGGATGACACTCTGTCCGCCGACAGCGACGGCGCTGCTCGTCGTCACGCCGGACTTCGTGTCCTGGATCGGACTGTGAAGGCCGTACTTAGCCTGCACCGCCATGCAGTGATTCCCGGCGTCGTTCACCGGCTCTCTCTTCGGCTTGCACAGAGCAGCCTCCATCGAGCCGCACTTTTTCACCGAGTTGTCCGTCGGCTGTGAAATGGCCACGTTGCCGGGCTTCGTTTCTTCTTGCGAACGCTGCTTCTCCGGCACTAAACCTTGCCTCTTCATGGCTTCCTCTTTCTCCTTCAGTGCGTCCTTTTTCTTGAACCGTCTCCGCCGTCTCAGGTAGGAACCGTTGTCGAACATGTTGTAGCTGTCGGGGTCTAATGACCAGTAGCTACCCTTTCCCGGTTTCTTGTCGTCCCTCGGAACTTTCACGAAACACTCGTTCAGGCTCAGGTTATGCCTGATCGAATTCTGCCAGCCTTGCTTGTTCTCGCGGTAGTACGGGAATCGCTCCATTATGAACTGGTAGATGCCGTTCAGGGTGATTTTCTTGTCGGGCGCGTGCTGTATCGCCATCGCGATTAACGCTATGTACGAGTACGGCGGTTTCACCATGTCTTTCCCCGGGTGGTGGATGTGCTGCTGGGTTATACCGGAGACCGGGTAACCCGCGGCCGTCGCGTAGCCGCCGTATCGGTATTGCTCGTAATATCCCGGCGTCGCGCCCACCCCTGGATACGACGGCGTTCCCATCCCAACGGGCACCGCCGTCGCGTGTCTGTAGTACGCGTTCTGCTCGCTGAATAACGTATGCATTTTGACACCGAATTAATGAAACATGCAAAATACGATCACTGATTAAACTGTTATTAGAACTCTTTTTTACGGATTTGTTTGATTTTTCCCGTAGAACTCGATACAGTCTTGACGTTTTTGGGGTCCTTTCAATGGGTATTTTTATTTAACAGTTTTTGGATAAGTTTCACTCACTGATATGGATCAGTCACTAGGAAATAGCACTTTGTCACCGAGTTCGTCGAATTTCACTGTCGCGACCGAGAGTAACGTCGCTCACTCAACTTTTGAGCGACTCGTACGGTGCCATCGTGAGTCCGGAGATGATGAATTCCGTCGGCGGACGACGGTTCGCTCGCGCGAGCGGTTTTAACGGGTGTTTTGTCGAGGCTGGCACCTCTGGCCCTGCGGTAGGGCCTCGGCGATCGGTGAAAAAGGCGAGCGGCGAGGCGCGCGTGACGAGGGTTGCATCCAGTGGTCGATCCAGTGGTCCTAAACCCGCGTGGCGCGCCGTATTATGATACACAACAGGCCGGAGTTTACTCAACCCCGAGTAAAAACACACTGGGGCCTCGGCCTCGCGAGCGAGCCAAGTGTCCGGAGCCCACGAGCACGGCTGCGCGGCGTGGCGCCTCTCTTTTCGAAAAATCAAAACCCAGCCGCCTGTCCCTCGATTCCGCGACGCGATTGGCTCGGCGGGCACCGAACGACTCCGCCCGCGACCACGGACCAACCGACGGACTGGTTTCCGACCGAACAACGCGGACCGGTCCGTGGGCCAACGGTCGCCGGGGATCCCGGGCGAGTGCCCGAGAGTTCGCCTTAGTCACGCCCTCGCAACGCGCGCAACAAAAGCGAGACAATGAGCCCCTGGCTCCAGCCGTGTAAGTTATATGTAATGCACTTTGCCTGGTGTGAGAGCGCGCGCGAAATTTTTAACTACCGCGCCGCGTAGCGTGCCGCGCGACGGACGCGACGTTTCGCACTTTGCGTCGTCGGCCACTTTATTAAATGTCCTAACTCGGCGCGAGATTCGGGACCGTCAAGATCTACCGGTGATTGGATTTATTTTCCATGTTTGGAGATTTTTAGAGGATCGTAAGGAGGTTCGAGAAGGGTGGCTTTCGACGGGAGGGGGTTGCGAACTATTGAGGGAAGTGATACGCGCGGATGGTCGACGAGACCACGTGGTGCCGCGGTTTTGATCGATTTTTGTATACCGAAATTATTCGCGACACAGTGATTTTTAGTTTTGCGTTTACTTTCGTGAAGAGCGAAGCTCACACGGTTTGACTGAAAAGGATTAGGTTAGGTTTTATAATGTCTACTACGTGATTCTTATAGTTTCTTTTGCCGAAAACAAATGCGGAAATAGAATTACTCTATGTCTATGTATTACACTATGTACAGTTTTCAAGAAATAGTTTTTGTAAAAATGCATGATTGTCGGGCAATATGAGATTTGTGTTGTCATGTTTTAGTAGATGGTTTCTTTATTAGAAATGTCTATTAGAAATTCGAATACTGTATAGCAAATTTCTGCTGGATAAAAGGATGTTCTCATAAATACAAAATTAGTACGTGTAAAATATTTCCAACTCTCTTTAACAATTATTTACAACTATTAAGAAGTACGAAAGCAGAAAGTGGTTTATCTGAACATATTGTGAACAGTCTTCTTTCTTTTGATTAAAAAATGAATTTCATTGCAGTCTTAGTTCTCATTTAATACTTTGGTTTCGCCAAGATCGTGTATTTTTACAAAAACCGCTGTTTTTCGGAAATGGTGCGTGATAGAGCTTGCCTATTTCCAAATGCNAACACTCTGTCCGCCGACAGCGACGGCACTGCTCGTCGTCACGCCGGACTTCGTGTCCTGGATCGGACTGTGAAGACCGTACTTAGCCTGCACCGCCATGCAGTGATTCCCAGTGTCGTTCACCGGCTCTCTCTTCGGCTTGCACAGAGTAGCCTCCATCGAGCCGCACTTTTTCACCGAGTTGTCCGTCGGCTGTGAAATGCCCACGTTGCCGGGCTTCGTTTCTTCTTGCGAACGCTGCTTCTCCGGCACTAAACCTTGCCTTTTCATCGCTTCCTCTTTCTCCTTCAGTGCGTCCTTTTTCTTGAACCGTCTCCGACGTCTCAGGTAGGAACCGTTGTCGAACATGTTGTAGCTGTCGGGGTCTAATGACCAGTAGCTACCCTTTCCCGGTTTCTTGTCGTCCCTCGGAACTTTCACGAAACACTCGTTCAGGCTCAGGTTATGCCTGATCGAATTCTGCCAGCCTTGCTTGTTCTCGCGGTAGTACGGGAATCGCTCCATTATGAACTGGTAGATGCCGTTCAGGGTGATTTTCTTGTCGGGCGCGTGCTGTATCGCCATCGCGATTAACGCTATGTACGAGTACGGCGGTTTCACCATGTCTTTCCCCGGGTGGTGGATGTGCTGCTGGGTTATACCGGAGACCGGGTAACCCGCGGCCGTCGCGTAGCCGCCGTATCGGTATTGCTCGTAATATCCCGGCGTCGCGCCCACCCCTGGATACGACGGCGTTCCCATCCCAACGGGCACCGCCGTCGCGTGTCTGTAGTACGCGTTCTGCTCGCTGAATAACGTATGCATTTTGACACCGAATTAATGAAACATGCAAAATACGATCACTGATTAAACTGTTATTAGAACTCTTTTTTACGGATTTGTTTGATTTTTCGCGTAGAACTCGATACAGTCTTGACGTTTTTGGGGTCCTTTCAATGGGTATTTTTATTTAACAGTTTTTGGATAAGTTTCACTCACTGATATGGATCAGTCACTAGGAAATAGCACTTTGTCACCGAGTTCGTCGAATTTCACTGTCGCGACCGAGAGTAACGTCGCTCACTCAACTTTTGAGCGACTCGTACGGTGCCATCGTGAGTCCGGAGATGATGAATTCCGTCGGCGGACGACGGTTCGCTCGCGCGAGCGGTTTTAACGGGTGTTTTGTCGAGGCTGGCACCTCTGGCCCTGCGGTAGGGCCTCGGCGATCGGTGAAAAAGGCGAGCGGCGAGGCGCGCGTGACGAGGGTTGCATCCAGTGGTCGATCCAGTGGTCCTAAACCCGCGTGGCGCGCCGTATTATGATACACAACAGGCCGGAGTTTACTCAACCCCGAGTAAAAACACACTGGGGCCTCGGCCTCGCGAGCGAGCCAAGTGTCCGGAGCCCACGAGCACGGCTGCGCGGCGTGGCGCCTCTCTTTTCGAAAAATCAAAACCCAGCCGCCTGTCCCTCGATCCCGCGACGCGATTGGCTCGGCGGGCACCGAACGACTCCGCCCGCGACCACGGACCAACCGACGGACTGGTTTCCGACCGAACAACGCGGACCGGTCCGTGGGCCAACGGTCGCCGGGGATCCCGGGCGAGTGCCCGAGAGTTCGCCTTAGTCACGCCCCCGCAACGCGCGCAACAAAAGCGGGACAATGAGCCCCTGGCTCCAGCCGTGTAAGTTATATGTAATGCACTTTGCCTGGTGTGAGAGCGCGCGCGAAATTTTTAACTACCGCGCCGCGTAGCGTGCCGCGCGACGGACGCGACGTTTCGCACTTTGCGTCTACGGCCACTTTTTAAATGTCATAACTCGGCGCGAGATTCGGGACCGTCAAGATCTACCGGTGATTGGATTTATTTTCCATGTTTGGAGATTTTTAGAGGATCGTAAGGAGGTTCGAGAGGGTGGCTTTGGACGGGAGGGGGTTGCGAACTATTGAGGGAAGTGATACGCGCGGATGGTCGACGAGACCACGTGGTGCCGCGGTTTTTATCGATTTTTTTATACCGAAATTATTCGCGACACAGTGATTTTTAGTTTTGCGTTTACTTTCGTGAAGAGCGAAGCTCACACGGTTTGACCGAAAAGGATTAGGTTAGGTTTTATAATGTCTACTACGTGATTCTTATAGTTTCTTTTGCCGAAAACAAATGCGGGAATAGAATTACTCTATGTTTATGTATTATACTATGTACAGTTTTCAAGAAATAGTTTTTTTTTGTAAAAATGCATGATTGTCGGGCAATATGAGGTTTGTGTTGTCATGTTTTAGTAGATGGTTTCTTTATTAGAAATGTCTTTAGAAATTCGAATACTGCATATAAAATTTCTGCTGAATAGAAAGATGTTTTCATAAATACAAAAATAGTACGTGTAAAATATTTGAAACTCTCTTTAACAATTATTTACAACTATTAAGAAGTAAGAAAGCAGAGAGTGGTTTATCTGAACATATTGTGAACAGTCTCCTCTCTCTTTTGATTCAAAAATGAATTTCATTGCAGTCTTAGTTCTCATATGATACTTTGTTTTCGCCAAGATCGCAAAACCGCAGTTTCTTGGAAATGGTACGTGATAGAGCCTTCCTATTTCCAAATTCGTTTTTGATGAGAAACTCTTCAAGAATCACGTAGTAGAAACTCCAAAAATAATTTTGGCTTCAATTACTAAATGCTTACAATGTTTATATACTTTCTTCAATTACGTATTGGATAGGGGATTAATTCCAGCTCTTCTGGCTGAGAAATTGTATAAGAACCACGTAGTGGATGTTATAAAAGAAATTTTGTGTTGTACAGTGTTATCTGTCATTGGAATATATTTCAGACAGTTTTTAAAAATTTAAGACAGAGTGTAAGCTAAATATCTATTCTGCTTTTTACATCATGAGAAATCTTCGCTAGTCACGAAAGTAAACGCGAAATGGTGATTTTTAATTTCGTGCTTAACTTCATGAATAGTAAAACTTACCAGGCTTGGATATTTACATGGTTTTTTTAACATCACACAATTTTTGACGTTTTTTACTCTTTTATTGATAACCAGGTAAAACTAGTGGAAAATATAGGTCTTAAATCTTTACTTCTCAAAAAATCGAGATAAAATTCATTCTAATTCATACAATTAGTTTGAGGGTATTCCAGGGCGTTTTAGTCCTTATTTTGTTTAGAATAATCTCCCTCTGTCATAAAATTACTGAAAATCCGCGGCATAGAAACTACACGATCTCTGTTTGACTTTTTAACACTTGTTTTATTAAATCTCAGCATAATCCCACTGAGTAATTGATAACAAGACTTAAAATAAACCTTAAACTAAACATTAAACCAAAATTTTGTTTTGATACCTTGACCTTTCAACTAAAGACGTAGAATCAGATGGTGTAAATCGAAACGTTTAGCCAATTAAATGGGCGAAACTGATATTCTGTCTTATCACACTCTCTCGTGTATCAGATTTCATAGATTTTTTATTTGCCCATCCATTACGCAGTGCAATAGGAAACAGAATACATGTTTTACATAAAAAATGCCGATAAATTCGAAAAGGTCGAAACAAATGAGCCAACAAATAATTTTTGTTTCAGGATATTCCTCATTCTAAAACATTTGTATTTGTATCATTCTATGAAGCTCTTTTATAACAGAAAAAACAGAAGAGATATTTAGGTGAATTTTTTTTAGTACCTTGCATTTCGTTGTGTTTGCTTTATCGTTTTGCTATCTGCACGTTATTATTATTGTATCTGCATTCTATTTTTTAGTAAAAGGGTTAATTTTAACTCTTCCACGTTTCATTAGAATATTTCGAATAGAACTGAAATTGTATTTCGTTCAATCTCGTCTGGCGAAGTCGCGACGGTGCCCGGAATTGAGGAATACAGAGAGACGTGTAATCCGTGGACGAAGAAACTCGAGGAACCACGAAGGAAAATGCTCGAGTGGTAGAGTTATATAGATAAGGGAGAGACATCACGTTCTTATAGACGTGGGATTCAATTTGGCGTCTGTTTTTCCAAGGGTTCGACTCCGGGCTTGCGAAAACACTCGAGAGGACACCTCGGCTTCCATCTTTGCCCGTTTCCCTCTGCTCCTCCCGCGAATCCACCGAACTTCTATCCAGGTTCTCAAAATATCTTCGATCGTCGCGATGCTCCACTTTTTCATTTCCATTTCCGCGTCCCGTCGAATTCGTCACATCATTTCACGCAACTGATAGTTCCACCCCTATTTCTCATCACAGAAGACCTCATCTTTTATCATCTCAAGAAGTAATAAGAAAAAAATCTTTCATCAAAAACGATTTACATGTTTCTGATTGAATTAAATATTTTTTTATGTC
>SMSR01008402.1:0-11259 GCA_019453355.1 Ceratina japonica
TATTATTATTAGTTTAATACCTTTTCCTCAATTATAAGTTAGTAAATTAAATATAGAGTAGTGGTGTGATAAGAAAAAGATTTGTCATATTTAATTTATTAGAAACTGAATCTATGCTGTTCGAGTTTCATATTTGCGTCATACTGATAAAAACTTTCTAGACTTTCGTAATACAAAGTGTCCAGAAAAACGTATGCACTTTTTTCTATATTTATTGAAAACAAGCTTATTTTATACCAGTTTCCACAAATATACAGTGTCCAGAAAAACATATACGCTTTTTTTTATATTTATTGAGAACAAGCTTATTTTATACCAGTTTCCACCGGTTTAAATAAACATTTACTGAGTGAATATTTAGTAGAGTCTCTCTTTACCCTGTGCGCTCTATCAGCTAATCAAATACCCCAGATAACGTGTGCACAAGTAGATCTCAATTACTGGGGCAGTGACGTTGAATTAATGCAGGCAGTTGTTACTTTTGGTGATCAGAAATGATTTATCCAGCGGTAGATCGTATCGAGCCGTGGCTACAATTCCTCCAGCAATACGTTGGAATCGCGATAACGGGTATCGCGCTGCCCGTCGTCCCTCTAATACCAGCGATCCGTATCGATTCACCTCGATCATCCTGTTTCTGCGTTTCAGACACGTGTACACACGCGTGCATCTGTCGGACGCAAGGCTCGCGAGTGAATCATCCGGTACGTGAGCGCGCGGTAAGGTATACCCGGAAACAGGTGTCGACACATAAGTAAAATCCACCGTGTCACTGCGTTGCACGGAATTGCCAATCGGATGTAGCGAGGAGTCTTATCCGAATACGATAACATGCACCATGCCAGAGGTGGGAAACCTTTTTAGAGGCCATATTTAAATTAGGCAATAATAAAGGTGACTGCTGTAACTTTATGTTTCACTGTTGATATGTTTATCTGTTTAAGCATATACAGGGTGTCTCAAAATATCTCGATTGTTTGAAAGAGATGTCAGAGTTCGGAGGAACAAATATTGTGACGGGCAAAGAAGTTATGTTTTTTGAGATTTCAAAGTTATCGAAGTTCTTTTTTAATAGAATGATGTATATTTATTATCGCTACATAATAGAGGAGATAAAGGCAAATTCAACGAATTATGGCCTTCACGTGACTTTGAGTACGAGAAATTCATAAAACTGGGGCACTTGTAATGGTGAAATAATGATGACAGAATAAATAATAAGGTAAAATTTGTTTGTGATACATAACACTTGTATACAAAGTATCTTTATTGAAGTCAAAAAATGATACAACGGCAACGAAAAAAAACGAACTCTCATCCTAACATTACGTGAAACATGTTCCACGAGTTTTTATTCGTTTTCCAGCCGGCAACATGAAATGCAAATGGGTTAACGATTTTTCAGTCTGGCAACGGATGAGAAAAGAACCGAGATATCAGAGGAGCACGTGGGAAATCGAGTCGATTGTCCAGGAAAGGTCGAACGTGACGAAACAACCGGCTTAAGCTTTCGCAGTAGCTTCACGTACGACATCGAAGACGCACACTTGACACCGTCGACGAATTCACACGCGATAGCGTTTACGGAATACCGAAGCAACTACGCGACGCGACGCGACGGTTGGGACTCGATGAGCGAATCCGCTCGAGCAGATCGGACGAATCACTCCAGAGAGAGAGATCAGGGATTCCGATTTGCTCTAGTACCACGAGTACGCGTGTGTTATACCGAACCCGGCTGCTTCAGTCTGATTGAGAATCTCCTACAAATTATCTCGCGTTATCCCTCAGTAATCCCGCAGTAATTAATCGTATTACTTATTGCGTTCAATTATAAATGTATCTTCTTAATGATATCTCATTTCATTCAAATTCTGTAGTAATTAAGGACGTTTGTCAGAGATTTTAAAAATATTGAAAACTTCTGAACAAAATTATGTTATTCTTGCTATGAAAAAAATGAAGTTATTTTTTTCTATCGTTTTATTATTAAGAGAATTGAATGAGAATATAAGAAATTTAACATGCATTCTTATGGGGAACGAGTTAAACTTGCCAACGCTGCTCACTAATAAATGGTCTCATAATTCGAAAACGCAATGTGCATGATTTTCAGCGAACGATCAGCCGTGCGAACGAAGGCCACGTTCCCTGCGAACATCAATTCCCAAGAAAATTGGCCACATCCTCAAGTTCTTTATTCGAATCTCCGGAGGAGGTAGCCAAAGCTCGTCGAGGTACACGAATTTCCTCGTCACGGTGAACGTACAAGGGTCCCCCCTCTGTCTCCGTTACTCTCTTATTCGAACCCTCGATCGCACGAAATACCCGCGAGACTAGGCGAAAGCCAACCTCTCCGGACAGAAGTAGTACCCTGGGAGTCGAGTGCGTGCTGCGAATCCCGGATACGTCCGACAGACTCGACAAAAGAGACACACGCGTTATCTCGGTACAAGCGTTGCAACCTGTGAACCAGAGAGTGTCACGAGCACCACTCAGGAAAAAGATCTTCCAATGCTACTTTGTACTTTTGTTCGCCACTCGCTAAAAGCATTGCTGCTGTCGTAGATTAAACAACGTGATGTACAATCTGCCTCAGAGTTTTATCAATATTAATTGCGTATAGTATGATACACTGCACACATGTATTCATCAAATTAAATGCATTCTTATATTTCTTGATTATATTTCAATTATGCTCTATGCCAGTGACGGTGAACCTATGACACATTCCTTATATTTATGTATCATACCATATTTAATAAGAAAAATTATAGAGAATAAGATCAGAAAATCTATTTGATTTTTGTGGCATGTTAAGGCAAGGGTATTTAATTTGTTCATTTAATGCAATAAGAGAAATACAGTTTTACTGCTACAAATGATATAAGGATTATAAAACTAGACATAATATAAGGATTGTGTATGGAGATAGAAATAATATAAGGATTATATATGCAGGTGGAAATAATCTAAGGATTGTATAGACAGAAGTATTGTAAGGATTGGATAGATACAAGTAATAGAAGGAAAGCTTTCTTTTTGAAATGCTGTGGGGACTAATATTCGGGAACACAGGCTCGTATAAAGAATTCTATTCGGAGACTTTCCTTTCGTCGAAGAAAGGGGAAAAACTTGTAAGTGGATTAGAGAACGGAGAGACGTCGAATGAGAAGTTTCGAACTCGTGGAGAGAAACAGTGGGAGGACGTTCTCTATAGCAGCCTGGCATAAATTTCACTGGCTGGATATTGAAAATTTCAACCCCCCAATCTCCCGGTGAAAGGAGAACAGTCACGGAGCTTTGTCATTCTTTAGACTTACAATTTCCCATTTGCAATTTAAAATCCGACGTTCGATTATAGACACGATATTTCACCTAATTGCCGAATCCAAGGTTTCATAGACTGATTAACAGAATAAATTATATGAATAAATTGATCGAACACACGTATCCTTGAATTACATAAAATATCTTTTTCAAATGACTGCCACAGACGTATCGAAGGTCGCCTAATTGTAAATTATTAATTTGCCGACTTGTTTCAATGATTTGACAGAATTTAGAAGCGGTGCTGGCGCACCTGTGCGAAGTTAATTGTCGTGCAACGCGCCGGTGGATCACAGTTACGTGTCCTCGAGGTTGGCACGCGAACTAACGTGAGGAGAGAAAAATAAAAAGCAGCTAATGCATGTCATTGGCCGGAGTTTCGCGTGAGTTTCACCGAGCGAGTGTTACTCTAATAGGATTCAACAAATTGCTCACCAACTGGTCCCGGTGGTGTGCCCTCCAGTTCCCCTGGAAAAAAGAAAGGAACGCTGTTAGAGTACAATTCTAACCATGTTTACAATTACTTAAATCGTGTTTTAATTATTAACCAGTTCGAGTGGATAAATTAAATGGATTAAGCGAGTTCTCTATTTTCCCTCGAGTAAGAAGATTGCTCACGAAAAATCCAATCCCTTAAGCGAGGAAAGAAGAAGAGGCCAAACAATTACCCAGTTAGTCTAACTCGGTTATCCGAAATCTCCGAACAAAAGGAGCCTTGGAAGTTCGACTTCGCGGCCCTTCCTCGGGAAATCTTTTCATCGCGGAGTTTCAAGAAGATGAAGAGTAAAAGGAAGAGCACCAAAGCGGCGGTAATTAACGTTCGCTTCCGGTTTCGCAAAAACCGAGCCATCGATCATCAAGACGATTATGCTAATCCGGTGGATCCTCCTTTTTTTTCTACTCGTTGATGAATTGACGATCGACAAGCTCCGTCGTTAGCGCCGGAATCGTTCCCAGACATTCACTCTGAACGAGTCTGTCGTTCGCGTCAGAATGAATATATCGTATAAGAAATTTTTATGAATTTAGAATTTAATCTAGGATAGTGTTTCTGTTAACGAAACCTTGCAATGTTTTTGTATAAAATTATAAGTACTTCAAAACGTTGTATACATTTTTATTAAGTCATACAATTCTTATTTTCATTTGCTCTTTATTGTATATCTTAAATAATAGAATAGAAATTTATGTTATCTTAAAATTAGAGGAAAATTGGCTAGTGAACAGAATTCTATATATTATCTTAAGGTTATAAAAAAATTTGGGTGGCCCCAGTATAGCTACCCTAGGGATCCTAAAATAAGGGATCGGACAATGCGCCGTCATTACTCCCATATAACCGGAAGTATTTTTAATGGTGGGATCGTTCAAATTCAGCTAGCGAATTAAATGAAAGTTGTGTACAGAATATTTTACAGTACAATCATACGTAAATAAAAATAGTCACGTCTCTATACAAAAATTAATGCTAATTTGAATATCTTAATAAACTCGCTGACGCTGACAAAAGAGACGCCAAATGACAACTTGATACTCTGATACGTTTGAACATAATAACATAAAATGCACCTTCAACTGCTTAAATTGTGTTTAAACCGGAAGTATCCCACGATGACGGTCAACCAATCAGATCTCGGCAGCAGTTTGCCCGATCCCTTATTTTAAGATCCGTAAGCTAGCCAGTTCCTACTGCAACCGTGTTAGGAGATGTAAACTAGGATTAATCGATGATGAAACTGAAATGTAGAAACGATCCCAGCGCTAAATAGAGGAATTAATGGCTAATTTCTGCCCTAATACCACAGTCCCGTCCGGAGGACGCGCAGGTACGAACCGAGAGCTTTGCTCAGCTCCCGTGTACATTGTACACGTTCGCCTCTAAGAGATAGGAATGAACAGATTCTCACGGGAAGCAATCATACCCCGCTAATACCTATTTCTCACGGATGACACCGAGTTCGCGTTATCAGACCCGGTGTTCCTATACCATGGCGACTTGAACAGAATGGGGAAAGGTCCCTAAGCTCCCGGGTTTAGCTTGGACCGGCGCTACCATAAATTCCAACCCGCCCGACCTCCGCCCCCTCTCCCTCTTTTCCGTGCTCTCTTGACCCCAAACGACACCGATTCCCTCCTTGACGGATTCAGAAGCCTCCGGGCTACTACACGTGTTTCCTCAAAGAAGAAATGGAACGATACAAGTACCGCACGAGCACGCTTCAGAAATATTTGCCACAGCATTCTCTCGCGTTTTAATATACGAATCATAAATGCAGTTGTACAAATCTGTGCGTTTGCAATTATATTATTATTATTATTATTATAAGTACATACATATACGATGGTTCGGAAATCTGTGAGCCATTTCGTGATAGCTCGAAGTTTTTGGGAAAATGGCGAAACTCGGTAAATATTTCTGTGCACGTTAAAGGGAACTCCGAATCGGAACTATCTGGCCGACGTCTAGACGTCTGATAACGGCGTTTGCGCTCGAACAGTTCGGTAACGCGAAAAGTCCCGAAGGCGCAATACGGAGTTTCGGCACCGGCAAAATGACCCGCGACTTAGCCCGAGACTCGGCCCGCTTATGGCCGCAACCATAAAGTTCCGAAGCCCAAGACAGATTTCCCTCGACGGACGCATTGCGTCGACCCTAATTGCGCCCGGAACCTAACTCGGACCGTTGTTTAAAAGCCGATTTTCAAATCAAGTTTGCTTAGCCGATGGTACACAACGCCGCAGAGTCTGGTGCAAAATGAAAACGGTCTTCCGTTAATTTAACGCTAGAATTACCGGAGGGGTTAAGATGTCTTATTTCTGAGATTAATACAATAAATCATTTAAGAAAAGACAGCAATTTTTACCGGATTACCGAAGCAGTCAAAATGTCTTGTTTCTTAGAATTAACACAATAAATCATTTAAGAAAAGATATAGCAAGTTTTACGTTTTAGAAAACAAAGTGTAAAGAAAATTACTAATTGTAAGAAATTCCAACACTATATTTACAGAAAACGATAAAACGAATGAGACTGCATGTAATGTGCAAAATTTAGCAAAACATGTGAATAGTAAAATGTAGATTTTATTTCTTAAATCGATGCCACAAATTTTATCTCACATAAAAATCCGCAGTCTATTAACGTGCTGAAGAATATAAAAATAAGGTTTTTCTATAAATGCATGAAACCTCGTCAGTGAGTGGCCCGTTGAAACGGAGAACGGCAACGGACGGACAGGAAACAGTGTTAATTTTACCCATCGCCTTCTGTCGAGCTCTCAGTTGTCCCTGTTGCTAATTTCGTCCTCGACGGACGCTCTACACATGATCTTGTCACCCTTGCTTTCTCGCTAATTTCAACTAAACGTCCCTTTAAAACCAGCTAGCCAGATAGACCGGCCTGACTCATGTTTAATAGAAAGTTGTGTGCCGCATCACTCAGTTTGCTTGATTAATGCGAGCTACGAATTTCTGTCTCTCCGAGGCTTCTGGCAACTGCTTAGAACAGTTCGTAACAGGAATGGAATTCATAAAAATACATTATGGCTTTAATGTTTGGCAACTATTTCTAATGCTTTGTAACAGGAATAAAATTGATAAAAATGCACCAAGATATTAAAAATGATTTTGTTTAACAAATTGCAGCAGGGCGTGCGTACGAATAATGAAATCTACACTGAACCGTGTATCGACACTAACAAACAAGCAAGCTCCCAATGGCATGGAATCGCAAATAATATTTCAATTGTCGCAAACGAACCATTGTCGCCGTAGCCAACGTGAATTTCCGATGTTTCCATTTCAACAGGATTTAGTCTTTACTGCCTCGCATTTATTTGATTATAATAGAACTCACTGCAAACGTATTGATCGAGTTTCACCAAATAAAAGTAATTAAAAATTACGTAAAAAGCTATAGAAATGGCGATCACGGATTTCGAGATCAATACTAGCATTCAGACATTTATAGTTGGTTGGATTTCGTCTACCCGTATTTAAATAACAATAATTCAAAATTTATACGAAATCTCTATTCTGAAAATTTGTGGACGTTCAAAATCAATCAGTTCTAGTATGAAATCAGGGCGAGCACTAACTAAGACACCTATAGTTAACCGAGGGTTCGGTTCAAGTGGAAAGGTTCGGCAGGCCATTAATCAAAGTCAGTGCGAATGGAACTAGCAATCGGAAGTTCCAACTACTTTCGACGGTTCGTTGAATTAACTTGCTACGACCCTTCAGTCAAACATGATATACAACATATAATTAATGTGCAATTATCGAAATCCTGACAGGCATTTGATGTACTTCGAAGAAACTTGGACGTTTGTGTTACACGTATTTTTATATTATTACAAGACTAATTATATATTATTAGAAAAATGTATATCATGATTGATACTAGACCTACCGACACTTTTTGCAAACTAATGTTCTATATTTGTGTTTTCTTATACTGTTAAAAATGTTTCATTAAATTTAATAAAAAAAATACATGAAGCAATATTCTTTTATTTTTTTACTAAATTTAATGAAATATTTTATTAAATATTCATTGCGGAACACTAATTTTCATGAACGTTACATTAAATTCTCTTGAAAATTCATTAAATTTATGGTAAATTTTCATTAATATGTGTTTAGTGTACGAGAAATTTAAATTTAATGTATTCTTTTTCATGAAAACTGCATTAAATTTAAAAATATTTTTAACAGTGTACATTTAAGTGCAATTTAGTGTTAACACTGGTATTTCGATTTTTGTCATATTTTCCAGATCTTGAGGGTCTTTTGCAAATCATTAGCACATGTCTAAATTTTTACTCTTCCTGTACCTCCCACTTGATTTTTTTTATAGTCTCTTCTAGGTCTAAAGATTAAATAGAAGAATCAGGAGATACACCGTCATTGTTCTATCCGATTCTTGTAACAAACGACACCGATTTCTCCTGGTTAGAAACGCTTCGGCCGTGATCGCGCGTCCCGCAAAGAAACGGGAACGTCGCCTTTATTTTTCCAAGCTTAACGAGTTTCTCGCGCCTCTCCTTGTCTCTGTCTGAATTACGAGGACGCGAATTACTCGAGGGATCGCCGTGAATGGCCGCGCAACGAGCAGCTATTGAATAAGCAATTGCCTCGGGTCCTTCCGACTGATTTTCGAAACTCGTTATCCCTGTATAATGGAATCCGAAAATTACCAGGATACACTATTTTCATGGGACGACGCTCTTCGCTGATTTCGTCTCTTTCTCGTTACCACGGAAAATAAAAATCTCTCTCCATTCTCCATTATACACGTATATACGCTGTACGTCAATAAGCTTGAAAATTAAATATCCTCTACGAAATATAAAACACACTTTTTAATAACACGGATAGATAATTATATTTTACTTGATAATTCTTATTAAAAAATTGTTTCATATAAGCATAAAATGTATTCACAGTAGCCTTCATTAATACTCGGACAGATTTAAAAACGGAATGACTATTTTAATTAAAAAAAATTGCTTACAATTTTTTTAGTTTAAATAATTATTTCTTTCTTCGTGTTTCTCGGTAACAGCAATTTCTCCCTAAACATTATCTGGGAAACTGAGTTTGCAAACATATGAAATAGCAAGTTAATGGATTCAATATTAAAAAATTCTTCCATTTTTAAGTGTGTCTATTAATAAGTGCCACGGTATTAATAAAACGTACGCACAATTATTTCGCATGACAATGCTTNGTTTTAATTAAAAAGAATTGCTTACAATTTTTTTAGTTTAAATAATTATTTCTTTCTTCGTGTTTCTCGGTAACAGCAATTTCTTCCTAAACATTGTCTGGGAAACTGAATTTTCAGATATATGAAAGAGCAAGTTAATGGATTCAATATTAAAAAATTCTTCCATCTTTAAGTGTGTCTATTAATAAGAGCCACGGTATTAATAAAACGTACGCACAATTATTTCGCATGACAATGCTTATTGATTTCTGCTGCAGATTCAGAATACGCAGAACCCTTTCGAGACGGCGACGGCGCGACGCATCTAAGCCGGTTAACGTGAGAGCCGTCGCTGACGAGGCATGTTGCGAGCACATGGCGCACCTAAGGCTAGCCCCCATACGTATCACGGGGAGCCTAAATGACGCACGCACGATGCGTGCGGCGTATCGCGTGTGCGTGCGTGGGTGCGAAACTCACGGCCCGCTGAAAGTCGGGGACACATCGTGCGGCTCGAGACATCCGGTACAATACCCTCCGGTTATAATGGGCCGCTAGTTCCTCGCATTGTTCGAACGCTGCATTATACCGCGAGTTATATACACGCGAACGACATAAACATGGATACACGCACGCGTACCGAGAGACGAGCGTACATCTGCACAGAAGCGTGTACGACTACGTATACATACATGGAAGCGTGGGTATAGCAAGAAACGCAATAGCGAAATTGCAAATGAAATTCTCGATTATTTGTCATTCGATCCTTTGCCAGTCTCTCGTTTTAAGGACTCAAGATAAATTGACTCTCGTTCGTTAGGAATATTGTTTACTTAAAAACAACTCAAAGTAAGCATCGCTTTTTTAATTTGTTTAATGGAGTCTCTAATAAAAATTTGAAACATTCTGTTTGTAGATATAAGTAATTGCATGTCTCATGCTAGAAGTTTTATGAAGTTCCTGTTTACTGCGAGTGATTAAAAATTTGATAAATTACAAGTTTTCACTTGTGAGACGTTCAAGAGACTCTTGCTGCTAAATGTCACGTAGACTCTTCAAAAATCAATTCGAGGGTTTTCCAAAATATTGGAATGAAAAGTGTTTTATCGTATTTTTCTATATTTTTCAAGTTTGATGAATTGCAGGTTTAGTTTTCACTCGCAGAGGTTGCCAATACAAATATATGAAAATCAATTTCAAACTTTTACGCCAATCATCCATTGAGGGGATAAAAAAGTATAAAATCTATACAGTGGAATCTCGGTACACGTCTGCCTTGCAATATGTCGCGTTCAGACGAAACGAGCGTGGCTGACGCTACAAAACTATGTAAACAATGTTCGTTTCAAAACATTTGTTAAATTCCCTGACTTCGATTTTTATATAAAATTTTTTTACTTTTATTACTTATGGATTGTGAAAAGTCGAATGAAAAGAAAAACAAAACTAGAAAAATGACTATTAGGAACACTGTGGAATTGAAAAAAGATATTGCTGAAATATATGAAGATAGCACACGTATCCGCGAATTAATTGCTGCATACCGTGTACCGAAAATGACGATATCGATAATCCTGAAAAATAGATAGAAATAGACTAAATAGGCTAACGTTGCCAAAGGAGTCAAATCAATTTCTAAACATTCCAACAAATCCAAGAGATTAGAATATCATTTGCTTCTTTTTGTAATTAAGAACAATAGGAGTTTCTTATATGAGAACGGATTAATCATTTTTACATTACTTCTTATGCGAAAGTTTCGTTTGGTATACGTCCTATTCGGTACAAATCCAAGCATCAAGAACGGATTAATATTCCACTGTATTTACAAAATCCTGAATACGATTGAAACTCCAATGACTCGATTTTTATTCATGTAACACTCCTGTACATATTTTCAATTCTACATACTATTAACGTGATAATTACTGTGGCCGTGACGGGGAATGTTAATTTGAAATAAAAATTTGGATTATAAAGGATTAATACGAGGCATGTAGAGGGGATGATCGATCCGGGCTGTGTACAGCGATTGAATTCGATAACCCGAACGTTTAATCCAGATTTCAGCCGGCAGATGGGCCGAAATGAACTTTCGCTCGATTGATCTCGGGATTGGTTCGATGAACAACCTCCATGCGCATTCCCCTATCCGCCCGCTTTAATATCGCTTATTATCGATCACTTCTCTCTCTCTCTCTCTCTCTCTCTCTCTCTCT
>SMSR01008403.1:0-20138 GCA_019453355.1 Ceratina japonica
TCCAAAATCATCGACGTACCGGTTACGAGATATCTATCGAGGTAAGATCCACGACCTTTTTTTGACACTAAGCGACCCAACGATTGTGTTACCGATCGTGACGGCGTGGGTGAAAGGACACGATTCGATTTCGCTTCCTTTACGTCTAAATAGAAACGTCAGTGAGATCGTTGACACTTTTGAGGTAAAGATAGCGAATCCTCAGATTTCTAGTCAATTAGGATCGGTTTCAGCTGCGTCCTTGAAAATTCTCTACAGGACTTCACGTTTTGAGAGACCAGTGATTTTTGAAAACCCTTTGTAAGCTTTCTTTTTTAAGCAAGGAATGAACCCCTATTAAAAAATGATAAACGACAGAACTTTATAAATAAGTCGTACAGAAACTCGATTTCCAACGCGTTTACACCTGAATTATAAATAATAAAGATTTATCAAAAAGTGGAATTCATCGATTTGTGTAATGAACGGCTCATATATGTATAGTAGTAAATACAGATGTAACGTATATGCATGATCATGTGTATAGGTTCCATACACTTTTGGGATTGACTGTATAGGCAATACATCCTTAATTAATAGTTCGTTTGATCTGCAATATATAACTCGAATATTATAAACTACCTGGAAGTTGGAAACGCTAACAAAATAATTATCCTTTCAAGGAATCACATCTCATTAATATACTTGTAATATACATGATCATGAAGATTTGCTTGGTAATGATCGTCATCGTCATTGGACTCCTCCTTCCTACCGTTACCGTTAATTACAATTAAATCTCATAGTTTTTCCGACGTCTCGCTGAGATCGATTCTAAAGGTAAAGATAAACTCTTAGATCTGCAAACGAAACACGATAAAAACCCTGATATAAAACAAACAATTTTCTCATTTCTTTACCAATTTCTTCGAAACATTTGCATATGTGCGTTCCGAGTAAATAAAATTACTTACTTTACGTAATCGGCTGAGAATCCTTTTTATACGACGGAACTCTTATTACTTTCGTTTTTCTCTAGTCGAAAAATATGAGACGCTTTGGGAATCGAGTCGGAACATTTGGAAATCCGTGGACAATTTTCGCCTTTCACTCGACACAGAACAGAGCCATACCCCCCCGGTATTCATAGTCGTTATTTATCTCGATCGCCAAAATGCCAAAACTGTGTATTATAATAGAATAACAGAATATTGGATTAATGGAATATTTGAATATTGAATTATTGAAATATTAGAATATTAGATTAGGCCCTAGACGTCCGGAGTTTTTCGGGAAAGGAAATTGGACGGCATTCGGTCGAATTCACAGCCGTTCAAGTAAATACCAGCGAAGTTCGAGCACGTGTCTTTCGGTCACCGTCGCCTTTCCATCGCGTTGCCCAATTTTCTCGTTTTACCAAGGACGGTCTTTGGCAATACTTACTCTTTACGTCGCGCGCTGCACGATGCAGGAACTCATATTCGTACGCGTTCCATACGCGCTACCGTAATTCTGACAACCGTGACTCATGATATTTCCAAACTAAATTCTATACGTTAGAGCCGCACGTGAGTTCACGGTGCTCCGACCTCACCTAATACCGTTGCCCAACGATCGGCTAATTTCCTTTTTTAACAAGGTACCATTACGAAACGACGTGAAACAATTTCTAAAACTGTTTTCTCGTTTCCATAAAACTTTTTATCATTTATGTTAGTTTCATGTAATTGCGACACTGTCCATGCGTTCGTTTACGATTCTACGAAGAAGTTAGTGTAATTAATTACGATATGGGAGAAGACAGTCGGGGTACGGTGAATCATTTGTGAGATTGAAATCGTAAAAGTGTAGTCAAGGAGACGTCGATGGAGCAAGCGATTACTTTTCTCTGGGGAAAAAAGTGAAACACGGATTCCTCTCGGTCAGCCGTGGCGAGCTAGAGAAAGTTTAGCGTTGGCCAACCCAGGCTCTCCTGGCCGGCATTAATTTCTCGCGTAAGAACGATGTGTATCTCGACTATTTGCGTAACTTGTTACGGTGCCCCGTTGCACGTGCAACGCTCTAACAACAAACTCACCACCTGTTATGTCTGAACGACAGAATATCCGCAAAATGGGATAGAAATTGTGTCAGTTGAGAAGATGACGAATTAATTGACACAGAGAAATTGTTATTTTATTATCAGATTTTAATCCAGAGCATTTTTGGTAGAATTAACCGTTTGCAAAGGATTCTGAATGAAAGTTTAATCCACGGAGAACAGAGCGGCGTTACGCGATTTCCATATTCATGCAGTTCTCATTTGCGAATCTCTCTTTGGAAGATACACTTTGGCGAACCGTACTGTCTGTCTGTCTGTCCCTTAATGACGTACCCGTTAATGGCGGTTCCGTGAAACATAAATACGATGCAATTTTCCTTTATAAATTCCATCCGTCGGGAACGTATAGAAGTCGACGGAATCTACTCTCGTATGGAATTTAGGTATGCGAAATTCGTATAGCTGCGGAAATTTCTGTTTGCGATAGAGCTCCCCGCGCGGACAGATTATGCATGCATGAAATTCGCGTGTGCATCTTCCGCCGCGTAATATACATTACCAAATACAATACCGACCGTCTCCTCCCACGCATTTCACATTATAAATAATGCTAAATGTATATACGAATGTCTATACTAATATATTTATATACTTTCAGAAGCGTATATGTATATAAGTCTATTTCGCATTCGCGTGATCAGAAACGTATTTGAGATTAGAAAGGACGAAGATTAGAAAGAATCGTTGGGAAATAAGTCGCGTGTATTGCGTATCGAGAGAGGAAACGAAATGTCCAATCAATTAATTGCGCAACGCGGTCGCTTCGCGTGCGACTGCACGGACATAATTAGTTACTCGAGATCGTCTAGACGTCGTCTTATCTAGTACGATTTGACGTGTCCTCCCATCAGGAGAATCACGACTTCCCTTCAAAATTACAAAACAATTTCGCAATTCTATTTCCCATTTCATGTAATAATGAATCATTTTTAATAGATCGACCGATTTTTCAGATGTTGATCCAACCGTCAGAGGAGATGTCGAAGATGATTCGGGAGGAGCTGAACGAGAACGAGGCGACGCGCGACAAGGACTTGGAGATCATCAAAGAATGGCTGTCGAAACAGCCGCATTTACCTAATTCCTACGGTAATTAAGAGAACCTTAAACACGACGCATCCCCGTGAAAACTTCCTCTCCCTCTTCTCTCCTCCGTTATTATTCCTCTCACGGTCTCTTCGGTGCTTCCACAGATGGTAAACCCTCCCTAAAATCCCGGAAATTCCCTGCTGCAAGCAACGGCTTCCTCGTTCGCACGCTAAACATCATCATCATCGTTTGTAGACGATCGCAGGCTAATGACGTTCCTCCGAGGGTGCAAGTTCTCCTTGGAGAAATGCAAGAGGAAGTTAGACATGTACTTCACGATGCGAGCCGCGGTCCCGGAGTTCTTCAGCAACCGCGACGTCACCAGGCCAGAATTACAAGAAATTCTCAAGCACGTGTAAGTTTAAATAGGTAATAAAACGAAACGGCAGGGAAACTTTTGGCACAAAATTCCGTAGTTTAGTATATTGCTATAAAAGATGCGTTTTCTTTACTAAGAATGTATTTGAAAACGCGAAAATCGTAGTGAACGACGTTATATCAAAATTGTTTTTGACGCGAAGCGCGGGAGTCAGTCGGGAAACTTGCCGAGAGCAAATTTACATAGCGTAACGAGAAAAGTTCAGGCACGTTTTAATAAACCCTTTATTCAAGTCTAGCCGTCGCGAGGAATCGCTCAGAATTTCATGAAAAGTTGCAAATTCTAAACAAGAGCATTAACGATGAAGAAACTTAATTTAATATATAATTTATAATTAATTGTGAGTGTGAATTTTAAATTATTTCAGTCAAATTCCTCCGCTGCCTGGGCTGACCAAAAACGGGCGACGGGTGATCGTGATGAGAGGCGTCGACAAGGACATACCGACTCCGAACGTGCCCGAAGCGATGAAGCTCGTTATGATGATCGGCGACATACGTTTGAAGGAGGAGCTCGTCGGGGTCGCTGGAGACGTGTACATCCTCGACGCTACCGTCGCGACGCCGTCGAACTTCGCGAAATTCACCCCGGCTCTGGTGAAAAAGTTCCTAGTCTGCGTGCAGGAAGCGTACCCGGTGAAGCTGAAGGAGGTGCACGTGGTGAACGTCAGCCCGCTGGTCGACACCATCGTCAATTTCGTGAAACCGTTCCTAAAGGAGAAGATACGCAACAGAATTTTTATGCACAGCGACTTTAAAACGTTGTACGAATACGTGCCCAAAGAAATCTTGCCTACCGAATATGGCGGCGACGCCGGACCCATCCAGGCCATTCACGGTCAGTAAACGATTATTCTTTCACGATTTTTCATTAGTTAAGTGTGTCAATTACTGCGGATGTCACGAATTTGCTGCAGATTTTCATTAAATCAATGATTTGGACGTGTTACAGAGAGGTGGATAAAAAAATTGGAAGAGTACGGGCCGTGGTTCAAGGAACAAGAGTCCGTGAAAACGAACGAGGTGCTCCGGCCAGGGAAACCGAAGACGCACGACGATCTCTTCGGTCTAGACGGATCGTTCCGTCAACTGGCGATCGATTAAAGTTGCGGACTCTTGCTCATCGGTTGATCATAGATCTAGGTCTTAGAATTATAATATATCGGTCAGTTTTGGTCTCGGTGTCGGCTCGAGGTGCCTACTTCCGGTGTACAGTTTTAGGAGATAATCGCAGGGCGTCAAAAATTATTTAGGGCCCTTCGATTTCCGTTTCTCGGTTTCCGAGATTATTAGTTTTATACAGTCAGACGAACTGTACAAATTCGTCCCACGTTCTGGGAAATGGGCTCGGTTCACGTGCAATCCTCCATGTCTATAATTGTAGATAAATTAATATAAAGTGAATATACGTATATCGGCGTCCACGAGAGTCCAGTACCGGGCACAGTCCCGTTTTTCTATCATCCTGCTGGACTCTCGTGCACGTTAGTATACGTCTCGCAATTCCAACGTTATTTTACAGCGAAAGAAAGAAAGAAAGAAAAAAGAGAATCTATATATGTAAATACTTTTTATCCGATCACCCATACTTCCTATGTATTCCGTGATCATAATGTATATTCTCTATGTATTACTATGTCTAATACTTCCAAAAGGCTTGTGTTCAATAGAAGTTGTGCAAACAAACAAGATCTGTCTCGCGTATTTTATTTAATTGGAAATTACTTAGAACTAAATAGTCTTAAGTGCAATTGTACAGATATTACATTGTTGTTATCTGTAACTTGTTTAAAAGTTGAATAAAGACTTTGGTCAAAAATTTGTGTCTTGCTCTTGGAAATAACGTCATCATGATAATTTTTCTATTTATTTATTTATTTATTTCTCTATTTATTTATTTCTCTATTTCTCTATTTATTTATTTATTTATCTATTTATCTATTTATTTATTTGTCTATCTTTTTATTTATTTATTTATCTATTTATTTAATTCATAATGATTTAATTTTTATACACATTTATACCTGAAATCTCACTGTTTACAATAATACACATTTATTTGGTTTTTGATCATTCTGACAAACACCTGTCCTAATGCCAGCTACCAAAACTCGACAGAAACTTTTGGGAACAACCCAATAGAATAGATATCGTTACGAAGCTCGATACACCCTTAAAAAAAAACCACCCTTGAAACGTCTCTCAAATTCTTTACACTACCGAACAGTAAGAGCTTGACAGACTCTTGAATAGACCCTTTTCTGAATAAGCTTTGAAGGTCTGGCAGAATTGGGACGCGATAGAATCGGATACGAGATTTGTATGAGACCTTAATTATTACCTGCTTCTACCGAAACGAAGAAAGAATATCTCCCGACGGAAGAGACCAACCAGAGACAGGAAAAAAAAGAAGGGGGAGAGATCAGTCAGGGATGGTAGAGACCAACTACGGCCGGGAGAGACCAGGTAGAAAAGGGAGAAACCAGCCGAAAAACGGGAGAGACCAATCGGAGACGGGGGAGAGCACCCAGAGACGGGAGAGAGCAGTCAGAAACGGGAGAGAGCAGCCAGAGAAGGAAGAGACTTGCCAGAGACGGGAGAGACCGGACAGGTACTGTGAAACGATAACTAGAGTGACTAAAATGTGTTTAAGTGTTTCGTTATTATATCTGGATGAAGTGAGACAAGGGAGAGGCGGGGGAGATCGGAGAAAAACCGAGAAAATGCATGGAACATTTCCGGGGTTCTATGCATTTTTATTTTAACGCGAGTGTTTAACGAGTTAAGTGCGACTAAATAGAATTTTATGGGTACTGACAAAGTACACTTACTCCGTGGAAACAGCGAACATTCAGAAAAAAAATTTAGTGGAATTAATTGTCGTTTTATCGGCGTTGACGAAATCTGGTCGAAATCGTCGAACTTTTTATCAAAAATTTCGTTTTTCCTCAAATACTCTTAAACCATTAGATTTACGGAAAAATTGAACGGGATCTCGTTTATAGCTGACGACTAGAGCTACAACTTTTGTCTAAAACATTTTTCGCTAGCATCGATAATTAACGAGTTATTAACAAAAAGTGAAAAATCAGTTTTTTGTAAAATACTCGTTAACTATGGACGATAGAGAAAAATGCTTCATACAGAAATTGTAGCATTCGATGATAGCTACAAATAAAGTAGTATGCAACTTTCCTGTAAATCCAACGATTTAGGAGTATTTGAGGAAAAACGAAATGTTCATAAAATTTGAAGGGTATAATCCCTTGACAAAATCTCGAAAAACAGAAAATTTTTTATTTCTCAAAATTTCGAAAAATGCTTCAAATAAAACTTGTAGCTACTGCTATTACCTATAAAAAACGTCGTATAACATTTCCTCCTGTCTCGAATACTTGAGACGTAATCGTAATCGTAAGAGCGGAGTTTCACTATTCCTCGTCGCACGTACTCGCGATCGAAATTCCTCAAATCTTACAGCACTGGTTTCCGTTTACGTTTACCCGTTTTTCTGCGGTAATTAGGATATACCGGTAATTGAACGTCAGAAAAGCAGTCCACCAGTCCATTTCCAGATAACAACATTTTCAAACCTCACGCGACACCATCTCGTCGTCCCCTTCGTCGACGCAAACATCGAAACTCGATACGCGACGTTAAGAAACCCAGAAACATATTTATTTACTTTGAAAAAATTCGAACGTCAGTTCGCATAGTGAGAGGCAATACAGAAATTGAATTAACGCGATAAACGAAGATTATCGACGTGATACGCGGGAGGAGTAGTTTCGTTCTCGGGGAGTCCCCACTATCGTTCCCCACCTGTTCGTCCTTTGTCCATAGCTGGAAGATCGCCAGCGATTCAGACAATCGGCGGTCAGTCAGTCAGTCAGTAAGTCAGTCAGTCAGTCAGACATAGAAATCGACGAGTCAGCCGGTGAACCGTAATCGTATCGCGTATCGAAATGATCGACCGCGACGCCCTCCGTCAGTGACGAATCTCCCAACCGTCAGTGCCGCGTTCACCGTTCGGTATTCACGACGTCTCGTCGATGAACGAACCGATTTCCAACAGATTCTCGCGGTTAAAATCGATCGCAGATCGGTAGAAAGTGAATCGTTTTCGCGGTGAACGAGAGAGAAAGGTAAGGAGAAGTTGAGAAAGTAATTACCGTTTAATTGGCGAACGAGAGGTATATACTATATATAAAACGAAGATCGTCGTTCGTCCGTTACCGATCGAATTTCACGGCTGAAGAGCTAAGAGACGCGGACGATCGAAGCCGGACAATTGTGTGAATCATCGGTGATCGAAGTAGGGATCTTCAGATTTTTTAATTCTATTGATATCAATATTGATTGATACAGAGACATATTAAAACAAAATATATCAATATTATTAATATCAATGTATAAATAATTAAAGAGATATACGTATACGTATAGTTTTCAAAACTTTCCGTGTATACTTTTTAAACATAATGTTGGAGTGTTAATCAGTTTCTCTTTCCTAAGGAAATCCATGTGTCNGAGAAATTCTCAAGCACGTGTAAGTTTAAATAGGTGATAAAACGAAACGGCAGGGAAACTTTTGGCACAAAATTCCGTAGTTCAGTATATTGCTATAAAAGATGCGTTTTCTTTACTAAGAATGTATTTGAAAACGCGAAAATCGTTGTGAACGACGTTATATCAAAATTGCTTTTGACGCGAAGCGCGGGAGTCGGTCGGGAAACTTGCCGAGAGCAAATTTACATAGCGTAACGAGAAAAGTTCAGGCACGTTTTAATAAACCCTTTATTCAAGTCTAGCCGTCGCGAGGAATCGCTCAGAATTTCATGAAAAGTTGCAAATTCTAAACAAGACCATTAACGATGAAGAAACTTAATTTAATATATCATTTATAATTAATTGTGAGTGTGAATTTTAAATTATTTCAGTCAAATTCCTCCGCTGCCTGGGTTGACCAAAAACGGGCGACGGGTGATCGTGATGAGAGGCGTCGACAAGGACATACCGACTCCGAACGTGCCCGAAGCGATGAAGCTCGTTATGATGATCGGCGACATACGTTTGAAGGAGGAGCTCGTCGGGGTCGCTGGAGACGTGTACATCCTCGACGCTACCGTCGCGACGCCGTCGAACTTCGCGAAATTCACCCCGGCTCTGGTGAAAAAGTTCCTAGTCTGCGTGCAGGAAGCGTACCCGGTGAAGCTGAAGGAGGTGCACGTGGTGAACGTCAGCCCGCTGGTCGACACCATCGTCAATTTCGTGAAACCGTTCCTAAAGGAGAAGATACGCAACAGAATTTTTATGCACAGCGACTTTAAAACGTTGTACGAATACGTGCCCAAAGAAATCTTGCCTACCGAATATGGCGGCGACGCCGGACCCATCCAGGCCATTCACGGTCAGTAAACGATTATTCTTTCACGATTTTTCATTAGTTAAGTGTGTCAATTACTGCGGATGTCACGAATTTGCTGCAGATTTTCATTAAATCAATGATTTGGACGTGTTACAGAGAGGTGGATAAAAAAATTGGAAGAGTACGGGCCGTGGTTCAAGGAACAAGAGTCCGTGAAAACGAACGAGGTGCTCCGGCCAGGGAAACCGAAGACGCACGACGATCTCTTCGGTCTAGACGGATCGTTCCGTCAACTGGCGATCGATTAAAGTTGCGGACTCTTGCTCATCGGTTGATCATAGATCTAGGTCTTAGAATTATAATATATCGGTCAGTTTTGGTCTCGGTGTCGGCTCGAGGTGCCTACTTCCGGTGTACAGTTTTAGGAGATAATCGCAGGGCGTCAAAAATTATTTAGGGCCCTTCGATTTCCGTTTCTCGGTTTCCGAGATTATTAGTTTTATACAGTCAGACGAACTGTACAAATTCGTCCCACGTTCTGGGAAATGGGCTCGGTTCACGTGCAATCCTCCATGTCTATAATTGTAGATAAATTAATATAAAGTGAATATACGTATATCGGCGTCCACGAGAGTCCAGTACCGGGCACAGTCCCGTTTTTCTATCATCCTGCTGGACTCTCGTGCACGTTAGTATACGTCTCGCAATTCCAACGTTATTTTACAGCGAAAGAAAGAAAGAAAGAAAAAAGAGAATCTATATATGTAAATACTTTTTATCCGATCACCCATACTTCCTATGTATTCCGTGATCATAATGTATATTCTCTATGTATTACTATGTCTAATACTTCCAAAAGGCTTGTGTTCAATAGAAGTTGTGCAAACAAACAAGATCTGTCTCGCGTATTTTATTTAATTGGAAATTACTTAGAACTAAATAGTCTTAAGTGCAATTGTACAGATATTACATTGTTGTTATCTGTAACTTGTTTAAAAGTTGAATAAAGACTTTGGTCAAAAATTTGTGTCTTGCTCTTGGAAATAACGTCATCATGATAATTTTTCTATTTATTTATTTATTTATTTCTCTATTTATTTATTTCTCTATTTCTCTATTTATTTATTTATTTATCTATTTATCTATTTATTTATTTGTCTATCTTTTTATTTATTTATTTATCTATTTATTTAATTCATAATGATTTAATTTTTATACACATTTATACCTGAAATCTCACTGTTTACAATAATACACATTTATTTGGTTTTTGATCATTCTGACAAACACCTGTCCTAATGCCAGCTACCAAAACTCGACAGAAACTTTTGGGAACAACCCAATAGAATAGATATCGTTACGAAGCTCGATACACCCTTAAAAAAAAACCACCCTTGAAACGTCTCTCAAATTCTTTACACTACCGAACAGTAAGAGCTTGACAGACTCTTGAATAGACCCTTTTCTGAATAAGCTTTGAAGGTCTGGCAGAATTGGGACGCGATAGAATCGGATACGAGATTTGTATGAGACCTTAATTATTACCTGCTTCTACCGAAACGAAGAAAGAATATCTCCCGACGGAAGAGACCAACCAGAGACAGGAAAAAAAAGAAGGGGGAGAGATCAGTCAGGGATGGTAGAGACCAACTACGGCCGGGAGAGACCAGGTAGAAAAGGGAGAAACCAGCCGAAAAACGGGAGAGACCAATCGGAGACGGGGGAGAGCACCCAGAGACGGGAGAGAGCAGTCAGAAACGGGAGAGAGCAGCCAGAGAAGGAAGAGACTTGCCAGAGACGGGAGAGACCGGACAGGTACTGTGAAACGATAACTAGAGTGACTAAAATGTGTTTAAGTGTTCCGTTATTATATCTGGATGAAGTGAGACAAGGGAGAGGCGGGGGAGATCGGAGAAAAACCGAGAAAATGCATGGAACATTTCCGGGGTTCTATGCATTTTTATTTTAACGCGAGTGTTTAACGAGTTAAGTGCGACTAAATAGAATTTTATGGGTACTGACAAAGTACACTTACTCCGTGGAAACAGCGAACATTCAGAAAAAAAATTTAGTGGAATTAATTGTCGTTTTATCGGCGTTGACGAAATCTGGTCGAAATCGTCGAACTTTTTATCAAAAATTTCGTTTTTCCTCAAATACTCTTAAACCATTAGATTTACGGAAAAATTGAACGGGATCTCGTTTATAGCTGACGACTAGAGCTACAACTTTTGTCTAAAACATTTTTCGCTAGCATCGATAATTAACGAGTTATTAACAAAAAGTGAAAAATCAGTTTTTTGTAAAATACTCGTTAACTATGGACGATAGAGAAAAATGCTTCATACAGAAATTGTAGCATTCGATGATAGCTACAAATAAAGTAGTATGCAACTTTCCTGTAAATCCAACGATTTAGGAGTATTTGAGGAAAAACGAAATGTTCATAAAATTTGAAGGGTATAATCCCTTGACAAAATCTCGAAAAACAGAAAATTTTTTATTTCTCAAAATTTCGAAAAATGCTTCAAATAAAACTTGTAGCTACTGCTATTACCTATAAAAAACGTCGTATAACATTTCCTCCTGTCTCGAATACTTGAGACGTAATCGTAATCGTAAGAGCGGAGTTTCACTATTCCTCGTCGCACGTACTCGCGATCGAAATTCCTCAAATCTTACAGCACTGGTTTCCGTTTACGTTTACCCGTTTTTCTGCGGTAATTAGGATATACCGGTAATTGAACGTCAGAAAAGCAGTCCACCAGTCCATTTCCAGATAACAACATTTTCAAACCTCACGCGACACCATCTCGTCGTCCCCTTCGTCGACGCAAACATCGAAACTCGATACGCGACGTTAAGAAACCCAGAAACATATTTATTTACTTTGAAAAAATTCGAACGTCAGTTCGCATAGTGAGAGGCAATACAGAAATTGAATTAACGCGATAAACGAAGATTATCGACGTGATACGCGGGAGGAGTAGTTTCGTTCTCGGGGAGTCCCCACTATCGTTCCCCACCTGTTCGTCCTTTGTCCATAGCTGGAAGATCGCCAGCGATTCAGACAATCGGCGGTCAGTCAGTCAGTCAGTAAGTCAGTCAGTCAGTCAGACATAGAAATCGACGAGTCAGCCGGTGAACCGTAATCGTATCGCGTATCGAAATGATCGACCGCGACGCCCTCCGTCAGTGACGAATCTCCCAACCGTCAGTGCCGCGTTCACCGTTCGGTATTCACGACGTCTCGTCGATGAACGAACCGATTTCCAACAGATTCTCGCGGTTAAAATCGATCGCAGATCGGTAGAAAGTGAATCGTTTTCGCGGTGAACGAGAGAGAAAGGTAAGGAGAAGTTGAGAAAGTAATTACCGTTTAATTGGCGAACGAGAGGTATATGTATGTACAAAGAAGATCGTCGTTCATCCATTACCGATCGAATTTCACGGCTGAAGAGCTAAGAGACGCGGACGAAACGAACGGGAGAATATAAATGATCGAAGCCGGACAATTGTGTGAATCATCGGTGATCGAAGTAGGGATGTTCAGATTTTTTAATTCTATTGATATCAATATTGATTGATACAGAGACATATTAAAACAAAATATATCAATATTATTAATATCAATGTATAAATGATTAAAGAGATATACGTATACATATAGTTTTCAAAACTTTCCGTGTATACTTTTTAAACATAATGTTGGAGTGTTAATCAGTTTCTCTTTCCTAAGGAAATCCATGTGTCTAAGTTCTGAATTTAGTGACTGCTTTTAGTGACTCTAGGCGCTAATTGGAAAAAATAATTTTGCAGAATATCGAGAGGAACTTCGATATTCTTTAATAAGACTAAGTATCAATATTGAAATGTATGAATATTAGAAATATCGATACTGTATCAAAGATCCGTAGATCGAAGTTCGAGTAGAAAGAGTGTGAGCCGAGGCGTACGCGGTTCTTCGTTCGTCGAGACAATGCTCGTTTAGTATTCTTAATTGAATCCGCGATCAAACGAGTCGACGGCGAAGTGCGCGCAGACTTCGATCCGCGTTGAGAGCGTCGCGAGGACGATCTTCCACGCTTGTTTAACATGCAACGTGCATGATTTCGATGACTCACGCGAAATCGATGCCTAAATAATAAATAATAACTTCGGTCGCTATGGAACTTCGTCGCCGAACGATCCTCGTCCTCGTCGATCCGTTAATTTAAAAAAGGAGTGAAAATTCTGGTGAGAAGAAATCGGTTTGTCGTGTGCGAGAAAGATTGATACTTTCCTGACGGATGGAACGTGTTCTGTAATTGCAGGACGAATTGTCGCAACGGGAGTGTACCGATGATCATTAGCAAAACACGAATCGTTGAACCGATCGGTACGCGTCTGTCGATTTCTCTCGTTACTATTAGATTTCTAGTTTAATATAGAAGAATAGAATATGTTAGTATTCCACAATTTTGTTTAACAATATAATAATTCTTATTATTATAGTATTTTTGATAGAGGAAATCGTTTCGTTTAACAGAGGTCGTTCGGGTGCTGGACCGAGAATATCGCGTTGGCAAAGTTTTCTTCGAAATTTTGTCCGAAGTAAAAGGAAGATTCTAAGTCTGAATCTTAGCGAGATAAGGAAGAGCGAAAACCATTAGAAACGTATTTGTTCGTAGGTGAAAGAACGATGAAACGTAGACGAGGATAAGCTCGACGATCTTCGTTTCCCATTGTTATCGGCGTCGGAGGAGTCCTCAGGTGGTCGACGGTCCCGTAGACAAAATATTTATCAGCGACGGCGAGCGTCTACACTCGAAACTTCCTGCGCGGCCTGGCTCACTTCCTGGATACCTACGCGAGATCGGTTTACCGAGAAATCTCTCTGTCGGAATGCAAATAACGCGTGACAACGCGAATAATTCGAATCTCCGCTTCCCCGTGCTCGTGCGTAACCATCCTCGCGTCGTTCTACACCTGAAATTAACATAGATTCGCGTCGCACGATCTCCTCGAGAATGTCTCCTGCAACGTGTGCCTGTTAATTTTAATGTAAACGCGAATACTTACGTGATCTTTGGTTTTCTGTATCAGAGGTTCGTGCAGTAATCGAACGGTAAAAAAATGCTGTACGAGACTCTCAAGTATATTTATTTACAAGTATAGCTACAGTAAAAAATTCTATATGAGATTCTCAAGTATATCTACGGTAAAAAATGCTGTACGAGGTTCTCAAGTGTATCTAAGATAAAAAGTTCTATACGAGATTCTGAAGTATATCAAGAGATCTACGATGCATATGTACATATGTAAACGTGAGCGATGTTGTATGTACTCTTGTATCGCGAGGGGACTTGAGGATCTTACAAGATATGCGATCGTCTTTGCAACTTAATCGAGTATTTTATACGCACTTGTCGAACTATTCTTTCTTACATAAGGAAAATGTGGTCACGGCGATTGGCTCTCGCGATTGAGTATCCGTTCCTGTGGAAGAATTTCACGAGACGTGCAATCTGTATTAAATAAACGATCGATGTTTCTCAGACGTCGGACACGTTCGAGGAAGCATATTTTGTTCCAAGGATAAACAGTCTCTTCTTATTTATTTATTAAGAATAATTATTTTATTACTTATTTACTTACTTATTTATTTATAAGAAACTTAGGAATTATTAAGAATTTATAAGAATAAAGCCTGTACGATATTGGAACTGATGTTAATTAATTCGCACTGTGAAATGTTGCAGAGTTAGCTGGGAAGAAGAGCATAATCGTAATCGTTGAATTTGATTATCTACCTGGGAGCAATCGATCCGGATAAAAATAGTGATATCGAGGAAACGAAAGCAATTAAATGAGGAAGAGTCGGACGATGCGTTTTCCGTTGGTCCTAGTCGATAAGAGGTGATCAGGAATCGTCGCTGTTCCCGCAGAAACAGTTGTCAGAAGATCAACAATGAAGCTGAAAACGTTCCTCACCTGTGCCACCGTAAGTGACGATCTCTACTGTCAGATTTTATTGGGATTATGGGATTCATTTAATGAATACTAAGTTCATTTTATATTTTATTAATAATACAGCCAATTGAATTTGGTTCGATGTAGTCGATAAATTAGAAAATTAATCGACTAGAATTAATCGTTGGTTACAATCGACTAAATCGATTTTTTTCAGTCAGTCAGATTTATTTTTCCTCATTGTTTAAATAATAGAATCCAACAATATTGAANGTTTTATTGGGATTATGGGATTTATTCAATGAATACTCAGTTAATTTTATATTTTATTTCTTTATTTTATTAATAATACAGCCACTTGAATTTGGTTCGACGTAGTCGATAATTTAGAAAATTAATCGACTAAAATTAATCGTTGGTTACTATCGACTAAATCGATTTTTTTCAGTCAGTCAGATTTATTTTTCCTCATTGTTTAAATAATAGAATCCAACAATATTGAAAATGATAAGCATAAAGAATTATAAGGGTAAAATTTCTTCATCTATAAAACTTAGAAAAAATCGGATTACGAATCGAGGAAAACCCCGTGACAATTCCTTATCATTTCGTTACTCGTACAGTTAGCTCAAACGATTCTGGTCCAATTTCAATTGCACATGGCGCCATGACTGGGCTAAAATCGTTTGAAATACCTGTAAATACATGTATATAAAAGCTGATGTGAGCGTCTTGGGTCGCACGATCGCAAATATTAAAGTCCGGGGACAAATTTTCGTAGTTGTCGGCGCGGGTCGTCGTTCATAAAAATCACGGTGACACGAGTCTACAATAAGGCCCGTGTTTGCGGAGGGTATTGGCGTTTGTCATACAGGTATTACCTACGTGGTCGACGAACCTTGAGAATTTCCTGGAAAGGACGGGGCAACGCGTCCAGGCAAACCGACGAACGCGACGGAAATACGAAACGCGGTTCCAAACTCATTTCACGTGCCCGGCCTCAACCGATACCGATGTCACATCGCGGCTCTCGTCACCCTTTTATTCGGCAACGCGGCTCTAAGTTTCGGGGCCCTGACTAACGCATTTAATTCGTGAACACGTACGAACCGGCCGCTCGTGTCCCGTCGGGAAATATTAAACGAACGCCGCCAATGACAATTTCCAATGAATATGCGAATGAGCAAACGTCGTTTTGAGTCACATTCTTGAAACGGTAATAAAATTGAGTAGACGGACGAAGGCGATTATGCGAGACGACTAAACGCTGACCTGAAAACGCTATTCTTATAATAACAATAATCGGTGACGCTTAAATTGCTGGCAGACGCTCGTGCAAACAGAAATATTGCTCCTATCTATTATACCCGTTTACCTATGACTTGGACATTTTTTCTAGGGAATAAAAATCGAGTAGCTTCTTGTACGGTTCTCTACTCGTCGAGTACTACTCCCGAGGTCAGGACGAAAGTTCAGGCTTTGCTGGCTCGCTTCGTAGGTGGGCCTGCACGAAAGTCCGTCACGTACGGGTGTACGTGCCACGCGGATTTATCATAGTACGGTTTCGTCATGATTATACGCGTGGTGCGAGTCAGAAATGACTCGTTTCGCGTCCGGTGAAAAATTTATTTCCCGCTTTGTCGTATGTCAGCGATACGACGTTTCCCGATAAATCTTCCAGACGGTTGAACACAAGTTTACGATCGTGTTTCATAAACGATTTTATGATTCGTGTGAAGGTGGACGAAGCGACTCATCGAACGGTTTAAACGAGTGAGTAATTATTATCGGGGGCGTTGTTACAGGCGCTGATAACGTCTCTGGCGTTGATCGAGACGATAACCGCGAACCAGCCCTATTACGTGAGACCTATCGAGGACGAGAACGATTACGCCCGCGTTCTCGAGCTGTCGCTCTTGTTTTATGAGGCCCAGAGATCGGGAAAGCTCCCGGAGGACAATCGAATATCGTGGAGGGGCGACTCGGCGCTGCACGACCAAGGCTTGAACGGGGAGGACTTGACCGGTGGCTATTATGACGGTATGACAACGTTTCAAACTTGTAGAATCGAGGGACGCGGTATAGTGACTCAAAGGCAAGTTTGAGTCTGAAGACGACAGATACCGCGTCCCTTGAGTATGTATAAAATTTCGAAGAGCCTGAGTCCATTGAACATAGTTTAAAAAAGAGATTAAAAATTGCGAAAGATAGAAATGAATAAGTCTTGAAACTTCACTTCATCGTTACTTCATCTCTGATCACCTCTTCACTATTTAATCCATTCGAATTCTATTTTATTCTCAATTTATAAAATCTATATTTTCGACCAGAATTTGATTAAACGTCGAGAATTGACGTATATACATATTCGTAGCCGGGGATTTCGTGAAATTTGGGTTCACGATGGCGTACACGACGACGGTGCTCGCTTGGGGCGCGGTCTCCTGGCCAGAAGCTTACAGAGCGGCCGGTCAAGTCGACGAGATACGTCAAGCCATCAAATGGGCCACGGACTACTTCATCAAGTGCCACGTGAGCGAGTTCGAATTCTACGGGCAGGTCGGCGATTTTTCGATAGACCACAAGTTCTGGGGAAGGCCAGAGGAGCTGAACACCAGCAGGCCTGCTTTTAAAATCGACGCGGAACATCCCGGTACGCCGACAGTCCTCACTCATTTTCATATCGTTATTATTATTATTATTATTATTATTTATATTTATATTTATATTTATATTTATATTCATATTCATATTCATTTACATTTATATATATTTATATTTATATTTATATTCATTATAGTTTTTCGTTGACCTCGATTTCTCGTGAACGTAATTTCAGGGTCCGATTTGGCGGGAGAGACGGCAGCCGCCCTGGCAGCGGCATATGACTGAAAAAATACATCTTCATATTTCTTTGACGCCTCGATCTATCAAAAAACTAGTAACATCGAATGAACAGCCCCTCGATACTAAATAATTTAGACCTGATGCATTTATTCCTATCATCGATAGCAGCCAAGTTGTTCAGGTGGCCCGCTTTAGGCGCCTCACCCTATAAAGCGAAATGGTAGCTTTACACTTAAATAACTCGTGGAGAAAAACCGTGAGAGATTTATCAGAATTTCGACGGTCTCCCCGAAAATCGAATCAGTCCGTTGCACAGAGTGGTTTTGACTCGCAGCAATTTGGCGACTGGCTGCGATCCATCAAGAACATCCTCGACTCCGGCAGCTACAGGGACTGGCTCGAGGAGATTCTGTCGTCGCGCGGCGAAGAATTTCGAAAATGGGTACGAGCCTCGCACGACAGAGTCGATCTACCGTCGACGACGTTCCCCGGACCGGGAGGACCGCGTACGCTGACAGAAAATCCATACCCACTCCGAGATACCGGAACGGTGAGCGCACCATCGGAATTTTGATCGAACGTCCGCCCGACGGGAAATTGTTTCCCATTATTTGCAAACTCCCGGTAAAACCGATTCTGTCGATCGCCGACGAAATCTTCTACTTTCTACGCGAATCTCTGATAATATTGGGTGCGAAACGCGGTCGTAGATGTAAAAATAGGAGCTGTTCCGGAGAGGATGAAACTGGGTCCGCGTGATTGCAGAATACATCGGACGATTTGAATAAACGAGTCGAAGAGATCGAGTCTTTCTTGCGGGAGAAAAATTTGACGAGCGTCCTCGAGAAAATACTCGTCCCGAACAGGATTTTATTACCGCCGCACACTGCTCTCGAAACGGCGCTGCTGAATAATCTCAGGGAATCGAATCGCTCCCTGTTTTTCAATTACCTACTCAAATACCCGTTCTATGTGGGGAATCAATTTTTATCGGTCCAACCGGCGAAGGTCGAGAACGCCTACGACAGGCCGTACCTCGTGCTCCCAGTGAAACGCGTCGACGACTTGGCGAACGCGCCGATCGTTAATTCTGAGACGAGGAGCGAACTGGATGGTAATCGGGCTAATGCTGATTTCGTGAGTACTCGTTTAGTTCGATTAGAAGTATCTCTTTTATCTCCTCAAAATCGTATAAATAGAGTGACTCGTAGATATTTAAATCAAACGTATTCTGTAAACGATTTTCCATGTAACTTATTTTCAAGACTGTCCAGCGGAATAATTTGTCACCTACAAGAGAGGAATCACTGTCTTTATGGACAGAGAACGCAAAGACTCCTGTCACTGTCGAGGCTTCGATTAATTCGAACGGAAAAGGATCGAAGGACGAGTCTCGGTACTTCGACGACATCCCCATAGATATTTTAGAATCATTCCTCAAATCTAGACAATCGTCTTTCGTCGATGAGAAAGAACGTGATCGAGATGTACGATCTTTTAATTTATTCTCCGTATACTTATCGAACCTATATATGTATATCTATTCGAGTTGCTCGACCACTTCCTCAGAATTTACCTACGACGCGAGATGAACACGATCGAAATTTCGAGTGGAGTTCAATGACCCCTGGCGAAATTCGTCCAGACAGAAACGAAGACGTGAATCATTTTTCTCTATTCAATGACGATCGTTTCAAAACCGATGAACCGAGGATCAGCATTTTCGTCGACGAATCAGGTAAGCCCGGGGAAAAATGGTCAGGTATAACCGTATATGACTGTATATCGTTATATGTATATGACTATATACGAATTTTGTATGTTATCATACATATATCGGATAGCATATATGGCATAGCAATAGCATATGTGAGCTTCCCCAAAATCGACACAATATATTATAAATGCACTCCTGGCTCTGTCCTTTATTGACGAAGCTTCTCTGGACTATAAATCAAATAGTGGACGCGTAACTCGTTGTCTATTCATCGTTCATTAATCAAATGAACAAACAACGAAATTATCGGCGCGAACGGATAACCGGGAGGGGCCCGATCGCGAACGCCGTTTAATCGCGTCGGGTAAAAACCGATACGTTGCAAATGTGATTTATCGTTCCGCGTTGGCCCCCTTGCACGCCCCGGGCTATCAATTAAACGAACTTACCGTCGTTAACGTAACGANAGTGAGGACCAGGTCTGCGTGTATCGAAGGTTTCGGTGCCGGTTCCCTCCCTGTCCCGGGATGGTCTACTGCGCGAAATCGAAAACAGGTACATTTTTTCCTGGCAACTCTTCATTTGAGTCCTGGTTTCAAATAGTTGTTCTCCAATAACGAAATTTCAGAAATTTATTGTACTTACTATTTTTAATTGAGACTGCTTATAATTAATTGAGACTACTTAATTAAAGAGTATTCGAGGGG
>SMSR01008404.1:7232-20244 GCA_019453355.1 Ceratina japonica
ATCTACTCGTACACACCTAGACACGGCTCGCGACGAAGGGTCAAGGGACAACCCGGCGAGGGAAGTTGCATCTGTTGCTCACTGGGGGGTGTACGATCATTTTTTAGGGGTAAGACCGCCATCGTGGGGGTAAGTCGCCTAACGAATCGTTTTTGTTCGCGGCCCGGACAAACATCGACGCACAAATGAAACGATAAAACGGACAACAGACGCCGCCGTCGTCGTCGCCGCGGCGCGCCGGATCCCATCCCCTTTCTCCCATTTACCTCGTGCGTTCCATCTATTTACGTTATCCACTATTTTCATCGAAGACCGGGCGACGGTCGACGGGCCTCGCTTATTAATCGATCGATCGGCCGATCTATTTATAGCGCGTCAGGCGCCTGGCCATACCTAAATATTAATGCTTTCTAAAAAAAACGGTTTTTCTCTTCACCTTCGGTCCTCGTTTTTTAACGCCTTGCCTTTCCTTCCTTTTTCTTTGTTCACCCTATCCTGGCGTTCTCGGGGACGCGAGTCGTAAATCAAGCGGCTAGAAGGAGGTTGTCAGCGAAAAATACGGCGGATAAAGGTGGTCGGGGGCAAGAGTTTGTTTCAGATGCCAGAACCTCTTTCGCCTCCGCCTCCCCCTCGAAAAGCATCGCTCTTTCGCCACCGACAACGACGACGACGACTTCCTACGACCTCCGAACCCGGGATCCACCCGTTTCTCGATCGCCACTCGTTTACACTCTTCTTGCCATTTCATTTATTTATTTATTTATTTATACGCGAACAAATGCTGTTTTAGAGAGTGATTGAGAATAAAGTAAAAAGTGAAAGCAAGCAACGGACAGGACTAATTGTAAGTATGAAAGTCAGTGATAGAAGACCGAAAATCAAGAGTAATCTCATGGTTAATCGTATAAATAAGAGGGGAAGTGGGAGCAGAGCTTTTGTCAAATTGCGTCGCTGTAATCGTTGAACAAGTCGTACAACGTCTAGTATTAGTTTAGAATCGTGGCAACTATATTTACCGTGCTATGATAACCAAACCCGCATGGTAAAATTGTGCTAAGAGAGTACAGTGTCTAATCCAAGGCGACTAATTAGACGCTGCTCAGAGATCAACTTGTTCCAATAGCCTATAACAATTAATTATACTTCGGATTAAATTATGTACAAAAACTATTTCAGCAATGAATCTTCTTTCCTCTAGAATGCGAATCCTAAAAGTTCGCGTAATTGAACTCGAGTTCAAATGATTCATAAGAGAACACGTCCAGAAGCAAAGGAATCGTACGAATTTATTCTGGATGGTTTTTAAAATCTTCCACTATTTGCATGTTCTCGGAGACCGAATAATGCTCGCAAATTCAAGAGAAAACAAGAGGATTGTAAAGAGTTAGCGAGGCGAAGGGGCTTCTGGAACGACGGTATGCACGTTTCAGGAAGCCCAGTATTTTGAAAGCCTGGTTTGAGACGATGGAAATATGTGCATCAAATGTTAGGCGAGAATCAATGAGGTCGTCCAGATTTCTGAAAGGTTCTCCTACGAAAGTTTTCGAGCCGAGGTTTCCCGGTAAAGCGATTCGAGCCTCCGAACGAGACACGACGCGATTCGTTTACAATACGTGGAAGTAACGAACTCGAGCACGTCCCCCCTCGCGTTTATGAAGAACGAGAAGAAATATTTGATCGGTCTCGACGGTGGACGTTCTTCTCCGGCTCCCATCGCGTCCATTCGACCGGGAATCGCCGGGAATAAATGCGGTTCGTATAGGGGAAGAGAAACGAGAAGAGATAAATAAATTTTATTATCACATTCCGGGGATTTTTCATTTTCACGGTCACCAGCCTAATAAGATTTCTGTCGGCGATCCTTTTCCGAGATATCTATGCCTCGATCGATTCTTATCTAAACGTCCATCGCTCGGGATCGCTACGAATCTTTTACCACCGGTTGCCTGCCACTCCTTCCAGCCGGGCTGTCCTCCGCGTCGCGAGCCCTTCTCTCTTTCCGGCTTCCACGTCTCCAAAGACATATACTAACGCATCTCCTACCTAATAGATACGCATGCTCGTCGGAAATTGCCCACTAGTTTCGTCCAGTTGCCCTAAACGCGGTTATCGTCGCGATCGACGAGATCGGAATCGAAAATAAGTCGGGGGACGCGCGACGTCTTTTGATCTCTCGCCGAAACGGCAAGAGAGGAACTGGAGGACGAAGGTGCATCTGGAACGCGCGTGTTCCGAACAAGTTGCCACGCAAACACGAATCGGACAAGGTATCGACACGGCCCGACAAAGATCCTCGTGTTTCTAACGACTTCGAGACAAGATCTGGAATAGGATAAGCGCGGATCGTTTCTCTTAAACCCCGTCATCTCTTCCGTCCATCTGACCGAACCAAACGCAACGTCCGCGATCGTTCGCGAGTCCAACTCGTATCAAGGTGCGCTTTCGTTTACGCGATTTGAAATCGATGCGATCGATGCGATTATAGTGTTTCGATCGAGCGATCGACGACATAAAGGTGCGCTTTTGTTTACGCGATTTGAAATCGCATCGCACGACGATGCGGCTGTGGGTCGTTGCGATCCAGTATTGGTAGAAAGGAAACGTGCGAAAAGAATAAAGGTATAAATTATATATATGAACAATTTACTTAACAAAAAATAATTATAAGTAAACCATAAATGTAATAAAGATTACGAAAAACGAGTGGATCGCGACGACCCACAGCCGCATCGTCGTGCGATGCGATTTCAAATCGCGTAAACGAAAGCGCAACTTTATGTCGTCGATCTTTGATCGTCGAACGCACATAAACGCGAAGGTGGCTAAACTTCACTGTCCTCGATTGTACCTAAGCTGTCTTGTACCTTAATTAACCAGTAAATTGTCAGTTACTTAAGTCGCCATTTGTCATTCCTTGAATTTGTCATCCTCTGCTGAGCTTTCCATGCTTTTCCGTTCTGGCTATATCTCATTCTGCCAAAATCTAACCTAGCCTAACCTAACCTATCCTATCTTGTTGTTGTATTAGTATGTTCTTTTTCTCTTACCATTGCCTTAGAGATGAGACCATAGATCTCTACGGTTGTCTATAGAATTCCGACTGTCACGCAGCCCAAAATCCTGCGCAAAGTTTATTGATTTATTTATTCATTTCACGGGGTCATTGGCATTTTAAAAAAGTTGCCATGGAAACGGCCCTACCGTTTCCTTGTACCCGCATTTGGCTCGGTCTAATGAAGGACAAGACGGGGATCTAGCTAATTTTCCGGTGGATGGGGACAGTTAGCTTTCCCTAGCATCCCTGACTCTGCATTCAATTTCGAAGTTTTTTTTTATTTATTCAAGCAATTTTAATGTCACAGAAAATTATTTTGCCGTACAATATATTTAACAAAATCTTCGTTGTACAAATATCAATGAGTCCCACATTTATAATACGGTATCATACTTGAATTAAGATTTCACAATTTTTTACATAAGAGTATAATATTGTATTTTATAAATTTCCATAGTAGGATATATCTAGTACGATATATATATATATGTACATATACAGGGTGAGTCACGACAAACAGAACACCTAAACATCTCAGTTGGACTTAAAGATACGAAGTATGGATATACCAGGATTAGAATGGTTTCGAAGGACCCACATTGCCATCGTAATATTTTTTTGTCAAGGTCATTTTTTCAGTTCTTTTTGAAGGTCACGAAGGTTTTTTTAAATGGAACCACCATTTTTTAAACACCTACGATGATAGTCCCCTTCATTAGGAATTCAGTGACTATAATTATTCAAGGTCATTGAAGGTTAAAATACGAAAGCAAAATACGTTCATCGCAAGTGAGACTTGTAGTAAACATACTAAGGTCCTTCAATGTTAATGAATGTTTTGAAAAATTTCTAGTCGATTACTTATACGTTTTCGTATACTTTTCTCCGACCGTGACCTTGAGCGACCTCGAACAATTATAGTAACTGAATTCCTAATGAAGGGGACTATCATCGTAGGTGTTTAAAAAATGGTGGTTCCATTTAAAAAAACCTTCGTGACCTTCAAAAAGAACTGAAAAAATGACCTTGACAAAAAAATATTACGATGGCAATGTGGGTCCTTCGAAACCATTCTAATCCTGGTATATCCATACTTCGTATCTTCGAGTCCAACTGAGATGTTTAGGTGTTCTGTTTGTCGTGACTCACCCTGTATATATGATAAGAGTGGAGTGTAATCGCGGACAGTGAAGTTTAGCCACCTCCTTCGCGTTTGTGTGCGTTCCCTAGCGGGACACAAACGCGAAGGAGGTGGCTAAACATCACTGTCCGAATCCGTACGTCATCGGAAGAAACATGTTCCGCTTCCACAGTTTTTCTATGAACGATTCTCGTTTAGCGTCGAATAGAGGACACACTGTCACAGCACATGGTCGACATTTTGACGTTCGTAGCCGCATCGGCAAAGAGAATTTTCTTAAATTTCGAAGAGTTCTTGGACACGGACCCACATACGCGTCGGGTCTATCGACGAGAACGATTCGGAATTAGGGGGAAGAGAAGCGTGTTCCATTGGTTATGCAGTCCGTTGGCGTTCGTCGCGTCGGAGGAACGGGTCACCGTACCAGGCGGTTCGCGAGCGACAGAAGGTGGATGGAAAGCATCATTCAGACGCGTATATATCTCCTAAGTGCAGCGAGGAGCCACGAGTCCGGCTTTATGACGGTTATTAATATGGAATAGTCAGCCACCGTGGCCATTACGTACATAATGGGATGTCATTTTTTCCCACGACAATGAGGCACCCCGTTAAATACTCGATGCGTTTGCATCATTCACACGCGGATGATTAAGTTTCGTTAATATATCCAATGGGAGCGTGCAGCGGGACAGGGCCCCGCGCGAAACAAAAGCGATTTCATTCGAATAAAAGACGTTGATATTCGGTCGGAACACCTATTTACTTCTCCGTAGTCGTCTGCAAACGTAAACGTATGTATACGGCACGCCGAGCGTTCGCTATGTAATTACCTATATAGATTTAACTGTAACTGGTCTGATACAATTCTTCGAACTTGAATGCAGGATTTGAGCTACTATTTAAGGTTGTATGACTTTGGACAGTGAAGTTTAACCACCTCCTGCGTTTGTGTGCGTTTCCTAGTGAAACACGTTGAAATTTCGATATATACATACGCATTGGAATATCAATGAGCAGGAAGTGGTTTAACTTCACTGTCCCAATCTGTACAACTTGGGACAGTGAAGTTTAGCCACCTTCGCCTTTGTGTCCCGCTAGGGAACGCACACAAACACGAAGGTGGTTAAACTTCACTGTCCCAAGTTGTACATGGAGAAAGCATGCCAAAATGTTGACGTCGCTGAGAGAGAGGACGATTGTTTGGGTATTGGCTCGCTCTGTCTTGCACAGGCACTGTTACAAAGTGAGTCGACATCTTGTAATATTCCTTGGCTTCTTCTTACACGTTTGTTCCCTAATGTTGATTTTTGTAGACTTTTAAATGATTCTGTGATATTGTATAATTACTCCCTTGTCCTTAGTCAGTCTTATGGTCAGTTTTACAAGGGAACTACCGAGGTGTTATTCTCCGTTTTTGGATATAATATTAATTTTATTTACTATTGGTATAAAAGGTTTGTAAAGTCCATTGGTATACGATAAGTTATTGTATTTGACATTTTTTCTTGTTCCTTGCTATAGTATCATAATTCAATTATATGAAACCCAGTATAAACAATGATACATTTGCGTGTTTTTTAAACAACGATTGTTAAACATGTCTAACAATTGAAGTACAGGTATACAACAAACCTCCCTTAAGGTATGGCCGAAGAAAAATTGACCTGTCCGTTAAGACTAGACGTCTATATGGACGGTTGACAACTGTAACTTATGGGCGCTATTTACCATTAGGCACTAATTACCAGACAAAGGAAACTAAAATTTGCAAGGTCCGTATCTTCTTTCGGCAAATATATCTAAAAGATTTATGATCTGTAAACCATGACCCAGATGACCTTGTATTAACCTTGACAATGAACATGATACATTAATTTTATATTAAAGAAATTTCTTTTTGATTATTATATACTAATATCCTAATCTGAAATATTATTCACATATCTATTTGCACAATTAAATGATGTTTTATAAACACAAATTTTGCTATGATATTTAAGAAATCGTCTTGTAGAAAATGTAAGCTGAAAATTAAGTGAAACCCAATCAAAAAAATAATAAAATCATATAATATGACATTAGAAATTGTACAATAAATTAAGAATTGGATAAAATAATGTGTTGGACAATTTTATAATTCTCTTTTTTTGTAAATATAATTTTTCGACAGAACGATATCGGAGTGACACAAAGATCCTAATAGATTCCGGTCGGTTGTTTGTCGTGCGAAACGAGTATAAGCTAAAGTAAACAGGTACATAAAGTAGCTAATTAACGTTAAGTAGGTATACAAACGGTAGCTGTAAAATACCATAATTATCGGTCCCATTCTCTCTCTTTAAACAGTCCGTTTCCTCAAACGACCCCAGATTTACTTTTATACGAGGGATGTTCATCGGTTAAGAGATTATCGCGATTTTTGTGAAAATAATCTGTCGACGCAGGTGTCTAAACCTCAAGGTTAACAAGGGCAGAAAATCGTAACTCCCTTACTTTTCCCACGTCTATTGCCTAAAACTGATTCCCTCTCAGACGGACCCTCGAGAATAGACGTATTCACATTTACGTCATTACTTTTCTGCCTATAGATTTACTTTTCGTTCACAAATGTATGTATTATACAAGAATCACCACCCATCTAAATGATGAAGTATTATTATTATCCTTATTATTATTATCAGAACGAAGTTCTTTTACGGAGTTCCGCCACTAGAGTGAACTTGCAAAGAGTGTAATAAGATTTATTGTTAGTATTATTAATTAAGGAATTCCAAAACGTCTGGCGAACGGAAGTGGCTTTTATTCCGCGAAAATCAAGGCACTCGACTCGAGCGCGAATGCGAGGTACTGCAGCAGGGTGAAAATCCCTCACGTCAGTAGTGGAGACAACCTACCATGTGGTACGACAGCATGAGACAGAATATGAAGATGGTACAAAAGGGCAATAGTAGTTGGAAGCGAAATATCGAAGGAAAAGAGGGGACGGATGGACGCGAGGGATTTTCTCCGGCAGCCCTGGGTATCAAGTACCTACACCGACCTAGAGCGGTGCCGGGTCCTGCAAAATTTTTGATCCGGGCCCCAGAAATGGTCACATCGGCCCTGCCTCCGAAATCCTGCCGCGATAAGTGCGGTCTGCGGGGGCGGGATCGCGTCCAACGCTGTATGGTCGGGGCCGCGACGAATGGCAACGTAGCGGGTCGTTAAAAGGCCCATAGGAGAAACGGAGATTCGATTTGTACCGGCGGTGGGGATACCAATGAAACACTGGTAACCGCCGTGGAAGAACGGGCATACGTCGTCGGGGAACGAGTGGAGTTCGCCAAGGGTAAAGGGCGGTTCCGGAGGTGGATCCAGGCGATCATGCACGAGCTTCGCCGATGTTCCATCTACTGGCCTGTACGCGCGTTAAACGGTGCGGACGTATAAAATCGCGAAGGAGTAAGAAGGAGGGGAACGGGCCACGAGACGAGGAGAAACAGAGCGAGAAAGTGAGACGAACGGGTTGGAGAAGGACGGTGGGGTTTGATTCGTAAACGCCGAAATCGAGGCGAGGCGCACCGCGGCGGGAGAGCTTCTCAACTCTCAGTCCCGCTGAGCGCTCAGCAAGGTACGTCACGAACTTTACGCTCTCCCTCGGCACCGCGATCTCCGCTGTGAGAAGTTCGTTCCTCGTCGCCGATCAACATAAACATCTCCGGCCCGCGTTACAGTTACGAACATGAGTCGCAGTGTCGAAGTCGTTCGACAATTGTTCGACGAGTAGTAGCTCCGGGATAAACGCGACGAACAGACTTGACGCGCGCGATCGGATCGTTCAACGTTTAGACGCAAGTGCAGTTCGAGTGGGGTCCGTGCGAATGACGATCGACTCGTTCGTAGAGGGTCGATGCCATCACACCGCGTTCATTTTGGTTCAAAACAGAAGTGTTCGTTACCCGTGAGAAAAAGAGAAGGAGGAGGAGGAGGAGGAGGAGGAGGCGGTAGGCGAAGGGAAAGGAGAAGAAGAAGAAAAAGAAGAAAAGGAGATAGTGGTGGTGGAGGAGGGAAACCGAAACAAGGAAACGAGTGGAAAGTGCGAAATCGTGGGAACGGTGCGAACTGTAACGCGGTAGCGACCGTGATTACACGGACAGTGTGCAGGTAAACAGACGACGCGTGCGTCGAGTGCCGCGTACAGGAGGGAAGACATGTTCACTTCGAACTCGACGTAATCGACATAGTTATTGAAAACGGAAGCGAGAAGCGACCGTAGCTAACGGGCACCCCGCCGATCACAATGAACTTCCCCCTCGATGGCGTCCCCACGCACCCACACCATTTGGCAAACCTCGGCATCAAACTGTCGCCGGGCGGCGCCGGGTCGTCCGCGAGCCCCGCGGCGGACACCGGCGTACCACCGGCGGCACCGGGAGAGGCGCCGTCTCAGCAGCATCATCACTTTCATCCCCAAGGCTATCCTCCGCATCATCCACACCCTACGCCGCACATGGCGCCGCACATGGGCCATCACATGACCCATCATCCCAGCTACGCGGCCCGCGACTTCCTGTTGCGCCGCGAGCACGAGTTCAACGCCACGGCGAATCCCACCACGCCGGAGAGCGGTCTCGGCCTGTTTACCCCGCTGCACCACGACGGTACCGGCGCCGCGATGCAGCAATTCCCGCACCATCCGCCTCAGCATGCCCTCGCGGCGGGCCACTATCCGGCCCACTATCCTCAGGACACGAGGCTGCCGCCGCCGCATCACCATCAGTACTTGGCCCCGGCGCATCTGCCGGCGTCGTTTCATCACCAACAGCACGCCGGCGTCGGGCCCACCAGTCATTCACACGGAGCTTTCCTCAGGTACATGAGGAGCAACGGACCCGGTGTCGTGGCCGCTGGCGGCTCCGCCGGCGGCGTACCCGGCGTGCCCGCCGTACACCGGCAGGAGATGTCCTGCATGTGGGTGGATCAAGACGCGCCCGGACCCGGAAGGAAGATATGCGGCAAGCTCTTCAACTCCCTCCACGATATCGTGACGCACCTCACCGTGGAACACGTGGGCGGACCCGAATGCACCACGCACGCGTGCTTCTGGCAGGGATGTCCGCGTAACGGTAGGGCTTTCAAGGCCAAGTACAAGCTGGTCAATCACATAAGGGTGCACACCGGCGAGAAACCCTTTCCATGCCCGTTCCCCGGCTGCGGGAAAGTCTTCGCCAGGTCCGAGAATCTCAAGATACACAAACGGACGCACACCGGTGAGTAAAGTTCTCTTTCTGTTTTATTGCGTACGTCTCGGCGATCGTCTAGTGGGATTGAAAATATTCGTAGGTCGTAGGAAATATACTTGCCGTCCCGAGAGAGTAAGACCGTTTCGCGCTGTTTAGAAGATGGTGCGGATCAAAACGAACGTCTCAGGCCTCACGGATACGGCCACAATATGCACAAAATAACAAGGATAAACAAGAGTCACTATCGACAACGAATGGGATTGCATTGGGAAGTGGGAAACGGGAGGGAGATGAACAGAAGAATAAAAAACTGAACTATGCCCAGTCCTACTCTCTCGGGACGACGACTATAGGTATATAGATAACAAATCCAAGGGTTCACTGCAAAGATCCAATAAGTAAGGTGTGTATCGATCTCTATAATACCTATTGTCTCTCTCGATTCGCGTAGAACGAAACACCTCGACCGTTTCGATACCACGACGATCATTTTTCTAGTAACGAAAGTAAAATATTTCCGACCCGTACGTCATCTCGTTTTACCAGTCTGTCTCCAAACGACGACGTCGCGTACGTACGTTCTTAAGATACGCGACCAAAACGTTTGCATATTCGTGTCGCGAAGAAAGAGTGCCCGAGATTCGAGACCCGCGAAGCGACGGAGAGATGCCATCCATCCGACCGTCATTCTTTTCTCTCGCGCGAACAGCGACCCAGCCGTCGCGTCGAAGGATTTCTTCCGAGCACACGAATCGCGATCAGAATCGTCAAACGTCTTGTTGACGTTAATTATAAAAAGAGAGGAAAAAACGAAGGGGAAGTAGGAACGCCGCTTGTCCATTTCTGAGAAGTACAATTAAAATCTGTAGCTGAGGAGATTCTCCGTGTGCGAGCAGAGAAATCAATTAAAATTCGCTTAGTCGGTGCGTCGGGGAACGAGCGCGGATCACGCTCGCCACCCCTTTCGAAATAAATTGGCATTTTCAAAAAACGCGTTTCACGCGCGACTTCGCCCTTTGTTTCCAGGCGTTCCCCGTTTCACGCGCGTGTACGCTCACGATGCCCCTTTATCGGCCAAACACTTCCACCCTGCCGGCTTTCATCCCGCGTTCTACGCCGCGATCCGTACAAAAGCGAGTCCACGATTCTTTGTTTTACATCGCGGAAACACCGAACGAGGACAAATATTTTGGCTGCCGCGCATTTACGGGTGTTGCACCTACCCGACGATAGCGAGATGAGTTCGTTCCCTTCGATTCGCCCGCAGAAAAGTTGACGCGACCGAATAAAATTCTCCCCCACGAAGTCGAAAATACCGTCGCCAGTGTTCCTGCGATTCGACATCGATTATGTTTAATTTATTAATCGTTCCAAAAGTTCAGTCGAAGACGCGACATTTTCAAAAACCGTTCGAAGTCCGTAGGTATTGAATCCCCAGCACACAAATTAGATATCGACGCTCTATTTATGAGAATTGACAAAAACAACGAGACAAAAGTTGTACATAATGTAATATGCAATCTTATATCTCAATTTGTTGACTAATATTTCTTAATTCACAAGCACACTCGGGAATGATATAAGACCAATTGTTTCACGCTGTCTCACGACTACTGAGGCACTGTTTACGTTACATTTGATACCCCAACATAACATTGTGCATTACGCACGTGTGCTTTGCACTATTGAAAATCTAATCATTGTCCGTTCCCTAATTTAAAAAAAGAAAGCCTGTTTACGACGTAGATAAGAGGGTAATCGTAAATCGACGAAATTGGGATTAAGCGCGGCTTCCATTGGCGATCGATCGTTGCCATATACATACGAGAGTTCAATTAGGTATCGGCGGACAGAATAGAAACCGGTCGGTCGGGCGATCGCGTTAAAAACCATTGGGGGATGATACGCAACGTACGGGCGCGTTCCTATCTGCGTGATGTAAGAAACGCTCCCGTTAATCCGCGCAGATGCGACCCGTTGGCACGGCGGCGTCGGCCATTAACCATAAATTGATATGCGTTATAAAGAGGCGCTGCCCTCGTCGAAAAAGAAGGATGAAACGAAGAACACACCCTGAATAGAAAAAAGAATAGCGTCGTGACGCGCCGATTGTCGCGTGTGCGTGCGCCACGAGCCGCGACGATTGGTCGGATCGGCGACGGTCTCCCCTCGGCCGGCGCGGCATTGGTCAGGATTTTCGGAGGGTTAGAGAGACGCGTTGAACAAGGGGATGATACGGGATGAGTCGTTGACGGAGGGTCGCAAGCGTTAAGTAGGGGGCGAACGAACCGTACGTCGAGAAGAGGAAAAGTACGGAAAGACCGCTGTATACACGCACGCGTACGCACCGCTAGTCAGCTGGAATAGCTACTACTCGAATCCTCGCTGGCGGACGTCTTTCCCCGCTTAGGCGAAAGGACGACGTGATTACACGATTAAAAGTTTTGTTACGCCCGCTTATGACGCGACGGTCGAGAGTCGACGGTTAAGAAAGTTTTTTCCTTCAAGGAGGGACAGAAGAGTCGTCGCCGAAACGAGGGAAGGGAAGACACGGGGAGACGCGTGCGGCGGAGGAAGCGCCGCGCGCGAGGACACCGATATTCGGCGGTGGTCGAGTTGGCGCGCACAGGAAATCGACGACGATCGACGACGTCGTAAACCTCCGCTCCAAAGGGAGCGTTACGACGACTCCTGGATAAGTAATGGCGGCGAGATCGGAATCGGAGATGCGCGATCGAATTTATGCGAGGTCGACGCGGAAAAGCAGCCGGCCGTGATTCGCCGGCTATCGCGATCGGCCGCGACGTGGACGAAATCGCGCTAAACCGTGCGCCGCCGGGCGATTAGAATCGAGATTCCTGAAACCGCGTACAAATTATCTCGTCGATATCGATTGGAGCGCGCGTCTCGATTCAGGATTTTAAAACGAGCGTGTCGTCGAAACGAGAAGACGGAAGATGAAACACCGCGTTGCGGGTCGATAAGACGACGGCGAAACGCGGTTCACCCTCGCACCGCTCGAAAACCGAGCCATACGATAAAAAAAAACAAGTCCGCGTCCCTGTTCCTATTGCTCGGCGAGGCTTTTGTCATGCGACCGCCCGCCCACACCTTCATCGATCGCCGGGAGACGACGGGACGCGACCCCAGCCGTTTACTTATTGTTAGATATCTCTGACAGCGCGGAACGCGGAACGAAAGGTACGCGAATAGTGCCTAAGATCGAAATAATCGCATCGGAAAGATTAAATCTGACAGCGAGTTTCTATAAGAGGAAGGAAGACCGAGGATGAGCCGCTGGCTTGTGCCTAAACTTTCGAAACTAATCGCAACTTTTCCAACGACGGAACAATGAAAAAAACACCTATTCCTTTGTAGTATCTCGAAAGGTGACTCGGCTAGGTGTAAGAACAAGAAAATCGGGACGGAGGTAAATCAGCCGAAAATCTCGAGCGTCGAAAGTTTGGAGCTTCTAAAGGAGATTTCACGAGTTTGGACATATTTGGGTCGCACAGCCCTTGAGGGATGTCCCACACCATAGGGCATAGTACACATGTAGACTGCGGACGTTTATGCATTTATGGGAATTTTAGG
>SMSR01008408.1:0-20879 GCA_019453355.1 Ceratina japonica
CTCCAAACCCATTCACCGGTTTTATTTTCGCATCGTCTATACCGTTGTTTCCCTGTCCGTATCGATTTATCGGTACTTTCGCGATTCCTCAATCTGTCGTCTGTACACAATTTACAGTTCGATAGACGAAACAGTCCACTGTCCCAATTACGGTTTAACAAGAATCGTGATGGCCGGTTTAAAACATGATGAGAGCCAGCAATTTGGAATGTACATACAGCGTGTTCCAGTATCGATGGTATAAAATGATGCAGGGAGTGATTATGGTTGCGAACATAAGTCGAAAATCGAGGGACGCGTAAGGCATGTTTGAGTCTGAAGATGACAGCTTGTCAGCAGAATGCTACTGTCTTCCTTTATACATGTAAATTTGACATTAGAATTTTTTATGAATAATTCTGTTTTTCAGTTTAAACTTTGTTTTTGAGAAAATCGTTTTTGCATTCCCTCCGAGTATGCAAGCACTTGACTATGTTCTTGGATGGCGAATTCATTTATCATTAGTGACATAGTTAAATTATCGACAAATACCCTAAATCTATCTAACGAAAAACATCTCTGTTCCTACCTACTCATCCTACCCGTAATATTCCTACTCTCCATCAGTTTTGGTAATTGAATCTCAATTACTCATGTTCTTGCCTGCTGAGTTATACTGTTGTCTCACAAAGTCTCGGACTAATTACATGTACCCTTGCATGAAAATAGTAACAAAGCATTGAAATATTAACAGGTGCTAGACATTACATTAATAGTACACTGTATAAAATTTCAAATCGTCAAACAATCTTATCTCACACGGTACAAAGTTAATGCTTTTACATTAAATATTAGATAAACGAAAATAGCTAAAAATTAATACAATATCCAACATCACCATTTTCAACAATTTTCACATTAATACCATAAACCTTAAACATTACATCCATTATCATTTTTTACAAATCTACGGCATAAGGTTTCCATTGAAATTTGTTTAAGATTCGTGACATAGTTAAGTACTCGGAGGGAAATTAAAGTCGATTTTCTCAAAAAACAAAGCCCAGAATGAAAGGAATTAATTCCAGATTATCGACTTCACTTCTCACATACAATCATCCTGTTCGTGGTTGTACCGTCAATACTGGGACATCCTATACACAGTTAGGCTCAATCCGAGTACCCTTCTCATTTCGGCCATTAGTAGCCTGAGACTTATGCATTGATTACAGTCCGCGCGTTGGTGTCCATCAAAGGAAACACGCCTACGCGAAGAGAGATTGAAATGGAGTCCGTAGGAAAGAGCATTCGTAAATAAAATTGACACGGAGGACTGGTGCAACGGGAATAGGAGGGGGGGAGGGAGAGAGAAGAGGTTGAGGAGATGCAATCATGGAAATTTATGCACTTTGACGAGTAACGACGGAACGGCCGGGTTTTGGCCCTTACGCGACCAACGAGAGGTATTTGCACGCCGTCAGTGAAAGATCTTATCAAACGGCAGGAAGTTCGCCCGGTTGTCGTCCCTTTTCCATAAGACCCAGCCGGATAAGTAAATTGACTTCGCAGACGTCTCGGTCGTTACGTTTATTAAATTGCTACGTCCAATATTCCGCGTGTACAGGAAAATACCAAAGCGATCTCGTTACTCTCGCTTGAGATTTCATGATCCTTTATACGCCCGGCCGTATGCAATAAGCGGGACTAACGTAAAAACGTTAAGTCGTAACCGGAGGGGAGAGAATAAAATTATTTAGCGCTTCATGAAAAAGGATTTCCTCCCGACGACGGCGACGTATACGGTGTCCAGAAAGAGTCCGCCGGTAATTACAAAGTTTGCGCGGCGTTCGCAGCTAATTTGGTGGCTCTCAAGGCGACGTCGTTTCCTTTTTATCCGCCCCCTTTCGAAGGGAAACGGAGCCGTTTTCACGCGCGGAGGAGACAGAGGGGAGCGGAGTTCTCCTCGTATCGCAGTCTATTATCGCCCGTAGCCGGCAACGTTTCGCTGGCTGGTTCCGTCGAAGGGGAAAATGTTATTTGGATATCAAAGATGCGCCACGGGCGAAGTCCCGACAGAGCCATTGTGCGAGGGGTTCCGGTTTATGAGGTTGCGAAGCTCCACGGGACGGCGGCGCGCGGGGTCACTCTGTGTATAAAACCTGGCGACGCGGAAGGGAATCTGGAGGACGATCGGTTATTCGAGTGCTTCTGTTTCGAAGCTCGACCACGAAGAGGGCACCGGCGCGGCGGTTACGGAGGGCCGCCGCGTCAAAGAGCGTGCCGCACACGTTTATAGTTTGTCGCGCGCTTGTCAACGTGCTTCTGGCCTCTCTGTGCTTAATATTCTCTCTTCTTCGCTCTCCTGCGGTGCGCGAGCTTGCACATCGCAACGACAACTTTGGCAACTGCAATATTCGAGACCTTTGACCTTCTCCGTTGACCTTAGCTTTAAGCATGGTTATAAATTTATTAGTTTCTCGTCTTAGAAACTTACGGACCTTATTTACAGAATCTTCACATTTTTTCAGGATGTCAATGTTTTAACATTATTTCTACCGGTATTAAAAGATATCATTTCTGAAATTTCTGCTTAAAATTATTATTATTAGTTTAATACTGTTTCTTTTCTTATATTGGTTATTAAATTAATTAATTAAATTGAGAAAAGACGATTAAACTAATGATAATAATTTTGGGCGAGAATATCAAAAGACACTGCTTGGTAAAAATAGTGTTAAAGATATTATATTGACATCTCGTTAGGCCAATTCTAGAGGATTGATCTATTGGTCTGGTGCGCGTATTATAAAATTCATATGCAAGCAATTAAGAAAACTGAACATAAATTCGTACAGTTCTTCGTGTATTATGCTGTGTACACTCGTTTCTCTGACCCATAATTCTACTCTTACCAAATCTAAATTAAGAATACCTGAAATCAGAAGGAGAGCCTTGAATATCTCTTTTAATTATGAGATTATCAATGGTTTTCATAACCCGATTTAATTACTGGAAATTAGCGAAATAGAAGAACAAGATATTGTATTTGAAAACTTTTACTGTTAGTGTATTTTATTAATTATCTTTTATTTTAGGAATTTGTCATGTCAACTACACTATAATTTCGTTTTTCAAAACTGGAATTAATATATTCATATCACTATGACTTTTACCCCTTCGTACATATAGCACTCCANGAGGAGACAGAGGGGAGCGGAGTTCTCCTCGTATCGCAGTCTATTATCGCCCGTAGCCGGCAACGTTTCGCTGGCTGGTTCCGTCGAAGGGGAAAATGTTATTTGGATATCAAAGATGCGCCACGGGCGAAGTCCCGACAGAGCCATTGTGCGAGGGGTTCCGGTTTATGAGGTTGCGAAGCTCCACGGGACGGCGGCGCGCGGGGTCACTCTGTGTATAAAACCTGGCGACGCGGAAGGGAATCTGGAGGACGATCGGTTATTCGAGTGCTTCTGTTTCGAAGCTCGACCACGAAGAGGGCACCGGCGCGGCGGTTACGGAGGGCCGCCGCGTCAAAGAGCGTGCCGCACACGTTTATAGTTTGTCGCGCGCTTGTCAACGTGCTTCTGGCCTCTCTGTGCTTAATATTCTCTCTTCTTCGCTCTCCTGCGGTGCGCGAGCTTGCACATCGCAACGACAACTTTGGCAACTGCAATATTCGAGACCTTTGACCTTCTCCGTTGACCTTAGCTTTAAGCATGGTTATAAATTTATTAGTTTCTCGTCTTAGAAACTTACGGACCTTATTTACAGAATCTTCACATTTTTTCAGGATGTCAATGTTTTAACATTATTTCTACCGGTATTAAAAGATATCATTTCTGAAATTTCTGCTTAAAATTATTATTATTAGTTTAATACTGTTTCTTTTCTTATATTGGTTATTAAATTAATTAATTAAATTGAGAAAAGACGATTAAACTAATGATAATAATTTTGGGCGAGAATATCAAAAGACACTGCTTGGTAAAAATAGTGTTAAAGATATTATATTGACATCTCGTTAGGCCAATTCTAGAGGATTGATCTGTTGGTCTGGTGCGCGTATTATAAAATTCATATGCAAGCAATTAAGAAAACTGAACATAAATTCGTACAGTTCTTCGTGTATTATGCTGTGTACACTCGTTTCTCTGACCCATAATTCTACTCTTACCAAATCTAAATTAAGAATACCTGAAATCAGAAGGAGAGCCTTGAATATCTCTTTTAATTATGAGATTATCAATGGTTTTCATAACCCGATTTAATTACTGGAAATTAGCGAAATAGAAGAACAAGATATTGTATTTGAAAACTTTTACTGTTAGTGTATTTTATTAATTATCTTTTATTTTAGGAATTTGTCATGTCAACTACACTATAATTTCGTTTTTCAAAACTGGAATTAATATATTCATATCACTATGACTTTTACCCCTTCGTACATATAGCACTCCAAGTATGTATTATGCTTATTCCATGCTAAATTATTAAATTGTTTTTATTCTAAACGAGTCAATATATAAATATATAAACATCTAGTATATTTACGTACAGTATCATAGTAGAAAATATACTGTTAATATAATCCATATTTTATACTAAATTACTAAATTTCTTTTCTTCTAAACAAGCTAATAAACAAATATATAAAAAGCTTGTATATTTACATACAGTATTAAAATAGGAAATATACTATTAATATAGTAAAATATTCAGATGACAGAAGCTCATATAATAAAACTCTTACACAATGGAGGTTCTACTGTAAGTAAATAAATAAACAAGTGAACAGTTGAATAGGAATTTTTATCCGTCGATCGGGTTCGTTTCGGTGCTGAGAATTAACCAAAAAAAGCTGGTGCGGTCGTTTAGGGAAAGGCTCGTTGCTCGCGATCACCGCTACCGCATGGAATCGAAACGCAAACGCGGTTTTTGGCTGGTGCGCCTGTTTGCGTTCCGCGGTGAACGCGTTTTTCTACAGGCCCGCGATTCTTTTTTATTCCCGGTTCGCTCGGCATTAATTGCCTCGAAAAATGCTGCGCGCGGCCACGCCGGAACGTACCGATGATTTTTCCTCCTTTCCCTCTAGGCATAGAATAAAATATCGCCCCGGCCTCCTGGCGTGGTAGCATGTGAAATTATTGATACGGGAAATACACTTTCGTCCCATTTTCCGGCACAGGTCGAACGTTTCAATTAAACGGTTTTATTTATTCGTAGAAATTGTCATCAGAGATGCATGAGACTTTCGAAATGTTCATCAACGGAATACGCCCGCGCCGAACGCTACTGCATTATCGAGGAATAATCACGGGAGACAATTAACGAAAATGATTTTTTGATCAACGGGAATATCGTTGATTAATATTACACGGGATTCGACCTCATCGACTGAAAATTGTACGACGCGTCCGCCCCGATTCCCTACCGATCTTCCGTCTTCGGAGTGCGGGCACACAGAACACACTCGTGCGCTTTTATCCGAATCAAAGGACGGGCACTCCCCATTTACGGTACTGTTCGATAATCGTCCATGCATATTTCACCGCACGCACCGCCAAATCTTTAAATGAAACACTCGCGAGTGTAAAGCGGATTTGCCTTAGAGCACCCCGAAACGCATCCTGCCAGCCGTGTTATTGCCGTTTCAAGTATTTCCGTTATAACCATTAACTATTTTCTTTAATCTTTGTCAAAGGAAAAAAGTTACGTCACTGATTCCCTGAATTGTTTGCATTCATTTATTTTTATATAAAAAGTGCTTTTATCGGATTCCAGATTTTTTTGTGAAATAAATCATTTGTGATCATGAAATAAAATCTGATTAGGAAATAAAATCCAGATAGGAATTTGCATTATCCTGTAAAAAGAATAATAACAATTTTCTCTTTGGTTTTGATGAATGTCGTATTTTTTATATCTCGAGAGATATAGTTTTTTTTTTGTGAATTCATTAAGTTTGAAGCTTAATAAAAACTGTTCGGATTTAATTATAAAATACATATATAAAAATTGTGTTCTAATTGGATTTCAGATTTTTTGCGAGATGAACTGTTTGTGAAGTTGATTCGTGAAATGAAAACTAGGTTGGACATTATTTCATCCTTTAAAAATAATAATGTGAATTTTATTTTCCATTGTCGGTTTTGATGAATGCTACATGAATTTCTTATATTTTTACAGATACTGTTTTTCTATAAATGAACTAAGTCTACGTTCTAATAAAAATTGTTTGAATTCAATTTTATTTATATAAAATTTCTGCTTTCATTGTACTGGAGATATTTGTGCGAATTAAAACATCTGTGAAATCAATTTAGGAGGAATTTAGATAGGAATGTATTTTGTCCTTTAAAAAGACTAATAATAATAATAATAATAATAATGTGAATTTCATTTTCCATTTTTGATTTTGATGAATGACTAGGAGCATAACCATAGATGGACGAAAGTAAAAAAAAACAAAATGTACATATTTTATTCAATACGTTAAATTTTATATTCTTATGTAATATATTTAGAATGTTGAGAAAAAACACAGATAACTCGTGTTAAAAATAGAAATAAAATTAGGAAGAACTAAATATAAAAAGTATAACAATGATGAGTAACTTTAAGTTTTGTAAGAAATGTGATAGAAAAGGTAATAATGTACAGTCTGGAAGAATATAAATATGCGAGCACTAAATAATGAACTGTGGAATATTATCTTGACAAATGTGATTAAAAACAGTAAGGTCAATCAAGAAGGTGTAATTACACGGATTTACCACATAGACCAACAAAATTGTATTATAGAACAAACGATTTTACAATAAAATATTCTCTTCTCTCTCTTCAAAATAAAGTGAATTAACATCTGAGTTCTGTTTCTTCAATCTGATTTATGAGCTGTATAAACGTGTTTAATAATACGACAGGAGAGGATATCTGCGAGATAGGCTGACAAAGGGTGGAAAGCGAAGGAAGAGAGGGACGTATTTGCATTACATTATAGAAGTTAATGCGCGGAAGGGTCGCGAAATCGCTGCGAAACGGAAATTATACGAAGGATCGAATTATTGGCCTGGCGGTGGGACGAAGAATGCCCGAATAACGCGGGATCGCGAACTCATTTCCGGCCGGTCGCCACTCGTAGTAACAAATGATCTGCACACCCTAAATTTTCTGTACGATTCTCGTTCCCCATGTACACACAGAATTTACGCTAACTTCCACAAAAAAGAAAAACTAAAAAGAAAGAACTATACGGAATAAACGCATTGCATTGTCGTTTTAATGTCGGACGTATTTTTCCAATTAACGAAGCGAATTAAAATCAAACTTTCCTCCAGCTCCTCTCGAATGCATAGCATTTTAAAGCAAGAGCGAATTATCGGCAGACGCGTAATTATTTTGCCTTTTAACGATGATCCTTTATAATAAATTCTTTTGATAATAACATCGGCTGAAACCTCTTTATATTATACACACATGAACAGTTGCTTATAATTATTCGAATAATCTCGAAATTCGATAGAGGACGTTTAAATTATTCAGTTTTAAAACACGTAACAGTCGGCGTATCTTGAAATTAATTATTTATGCTAACAGACGTACGCTACATTTATTCAGCTGTAATTAATAAAATGTCAAATCTTTGAATAATTATGAACGATAATGAAATATTTCATACATCGGTACTTCCAGACTACTTTTGTTTGTAATTTACAGAGGGGATATAGAAATCAATGGCTCGACAAATATTTTGACTCCTTTTAATAATCGACTAAACAGTACAATTTTTTGTGGAATTTTTGCAGATAATTAATTTGTTTGATCCAACATTAAGAAAACCTAAAATATTGTCCGAATAGATGAGAGCCTTAAAAATTCAATAATAACAATAATAGTAATAATTAGTTATCTCTATCTTTCGATGAATAATTAATTTATTTGATCAAAAATTAAGAAAACTTAAAAGATGTCTCAATTAATGAAACTTTAAAAATGCAGTAATAATAATAAGTCTTTTTTTATACCATCCTATAAATAATTAATTTGTTTGATCCAATATTAAGAAAACCTAAAAAATATCCGTATACCTTCTGCAGCCACTGTACGTTTAATCTGTGAGAGGAAAAGTGGAAATCAGGAAAGGGAATATTCGTAGGCTCGTAAATGTGTCCGGGTTAAAAGCATATGCTAATGAAAGCTAGATCGTCGATGATGAAAGTAAAGTCGGCCGGTCGGCTCTTTAATAACAGAGATCACGTGTCGCGATTATTCCTGCCTTTTAAGCAATATCGCGCGATCTGGCCAATAAGCCACGCTCCCATGATATCGGGCCACCCCCGCCGACGGAATTACCGTTTCAGATTGTATTTATATTCAGCCGGCGTCTGACTGATAAAGCGCCGAGCGGAATATTCAATCAACCGTGGGAGGATACCCGAGGAGGAGGAGGAGGAGGACCAGAAAGCCAGAAGGAACTTTCGGTAAAAGGATCTCGAACAACTAGCGGATGGTAAGCCTGTTGATCGACGCTGCTTGCGCATTCCTTACAGGGGCTGCCGGGAATAACGTCGCCTAAGCGAGGGTAAACGATTCCAAACCCTGTCCGTGTATTTACACCGGCGGTAGGGGGGCGTGGATACGTAATTACGCGCGAAACCTGTTCCCTCTTAATTCCCTTCCCTCTATCTTTATTTCACTGCCACGATTTATATGGACGCCCGTGGAATTTTATTTTGACCCCGTTTGCGAATTCAAACCTCGTCCCGACGTTTTCGGATGATCTCACGAACTTCGTCGAAGATTTCGTTTCACGTCACGGCACGGGCTAAACGTTTGATCCACGCTTCCACGGGAGTTAAATCCGAACGGTTGCGTTAAAACAGCTGAACTTAATTAAATATCCGACGATCGTTTTTCGACACCGATCCGAAACTTCGCGCTTCCAAGTCGTAGAATATTTACTGACGCTTTTACGATTCGAACTTCGTTCGAGATTCGATCAGGGTTAAATCATCCGTTTCGAAATAAAAAATTGCCTTCGTTTTTAAAAAATTCTGTTTGTAGAAAGTCTGCTTGAAAATGTCCGATTTTATAAATTCTACTGGAAGTATTTTATTTTTAGGGATATTTGCTTATCTGTTCTCATCTGACTTTACAATGTGAAGACATTCCCCGTAAAAGTTAATCCCTTGGATCCCTGTTCGAGAGTCATAGAATATTCGATGTCGAGCGTTAACCTAAATCGGTAATTAAAGATCGTTTGGACACCCACCTGGACACCTTTGGTGAACTGATTGTTGCAGTAGATGTGGACGACGGAGAACTCTCTGACCTTGTCGAACTCGAACTTGATCTCGACCGGTTGTCCTCGTGTGTCGTTCCGCCAGCCGACCCAGCCCTGGGTGCGATCGTTATCGTAGTATCCCAGTTTGAAGTTATCGGGGCCAGTTTTGCCGTCCGTCAGCAGGCCCAGGCCGCGGCGGAGCTCGCCGTCCCAGTGCCCGTCGTAGATGGTGTCGAAGAAATCCCATCCATTACCCCTTTTATCGCCCTGGGGCATCGAGTAGGATACCACGCCGTCTGCGACGAGGAGGTCAAGGTGTAAAGTCACCGTCGGACGGTCTATCTTTTAATGACTCGTGTAAAAGCTACGACCTTTGTCGGGGGACATTGTTACGATTGCATGGGGACATGGCACGGGGCACGTCGTTCGATAAAGAAAAGAAGCGACAAAGATTAATAGCGTGGGACGTTTCAACGGGGAAAATACGCTGCGCGTAGATATGATGTTAATTCTTTTACTTTGCCTGGGCATAATTAATGAGTCTTATGAGATCGAGAGATTGAGAAAATTATGATTTTTATGAAATGTTGCGTTGAATATTTCAGTGAGAATGTACTTTTATCGTGAAGTCCATAAATATTCGTACATATACAAAGTTGAACTTAGGATATTCATTTCTTATACTTTGTCAATATTGGACTTAGGAGAGATACTCATTTTTTTAGTTATTACGGAGATTAATTTACAATTTGATGTATGACAGAAAATTAAAGAAAATTGCTAGAGGTCAATGAGAAAAAGAAAGGGAATTTTAAAATTTTCTATTTGATCGTCTAATACAAATTTAAAACATGTGTTTTGTAGATCTAAGAATGTAATTGTAAAATTTCTTGCCTGATTTGAAATTAAATACAAACGTTTACATTTTATGGTAAGTTTTTTTTATGTTGTCATCCCTGTCACTTATTAGTTTTTTTAGAAGCAAGTGAATTCCTTTTTCGTAGAAACTGGAAGATCGTCCAGATGAATTTCGAATTGATATCTGTAAAAGGAGTCATAGTGATCATTTGGCACATATTGTTTTTCACACATAATTGTCATAGACAACACCTGATAATTAAATAAGAAAAAACAATAAAATTGAAAAGAGTATGTTTCTTATTGAAAAAGAACTTTATATAGTCTATTTTGGATAACCCTGTAGTCTCTATGGCAAGAAATTGATTACGTACATGAATAATCTATTACAGTAATATAAATTTTTAACTGAATAGCAAAATCGGTATAATATGAAAATACTCTAACACTTAAAAGAAAATGAATTCGTTAAGTCTAATGTTCAATACTTTATTCACCTTTGAAACGTGTAGGAATATTTATGTACTTCGCTTAGTACGTACTAATTAAAAGAAAACGTTATCCGGCGAAGAACAATATAAATTCATCGAGGTGGAAAAATATTAGTCAACCTGCATGTGCGGTTCGCGCGTAATGCCCGAAGGCATCGTATTCGCAATTAATTGAACATGCACGCATCGCGAACGCGCAATAGCAGGCCGCAACAGCAATATAACGTTGCTCGTTGTGTACATTTCCGTTTGGTTAAACGTTTAATTCGATGTTGATTCATCAAAGGAAGAAAGGGATAATTGTACAAGCAAGATTGTGAAAAGCAAATTTGCGCACACGGCAACGGCATAAGGGTTAATGGACAGTCCGGCGAGTATTCTAAGCGATGCGGCGCGGCAAGTTGAACGAAAATTGTCGAGTGCAAACAGCTTACCGCTCCAGTAACATCCGTAGAGCTCGACCCGCATGCAAACCGTCCGCGTGTGATGGCTGTAGGGCAGAAAACGGATCTTGCTCGCCCACACGGGCGGATCCANTTAATTCTTTTACTTTGCCTGGGCATAATTAATGAGTCTTATGAGATCGAGAGATTGAGAAAATTATGATTTTTATGAAATGTTGCGTTGAATATTTCAGTGAGAATGTACTTTTATCGTGAAGTCCATAAATATTCGTACATATACAAAGTTGAACTTAGGATATTCATTTCTTATACTTTGTCAATATTGGACTTAGGAGAGATACTCATTTTTTTAGTTATTACGGAGATTAATTTACAATTTGATGTATGACAGAAAATTAAAGAAAATTGCTAGAGGTCAATGAGAAAAAGAAAGGGAATTTTAAAATTTTCTATTTGATCGTCTAATACAAATTTAAAACATGTGTTTTGTAGATCTAAGAATGTAATTGTAAAATTTCTTGCCTGATTTGAAATTAAATACAAACGTTTACATTTTATGGTAAGTTTTTTTTATGTTGTCATCCCTGTCACTTATTAGTTTTTTTAGAAGCAAGTGAATTCCTTTTTCGTAGAAACTGGAAGATCGTCCAGATGAATTTCGAATTGATATCTGTAAAAGGAGTCATAGTGATCATTTGGCACATATTGTTTTTCACACATAATTGTCATAGACAACACCTGATAATTAAATAAGAAAAAACAATAAAATTGAAAAGAGTATGTTTCTTATTGAAAAAGAACTTTATATAGTCTATTTTGGATAACCCTGTAGTCTCTATGGCAAGAAATTGATTACGTACATGAATAATCTATTACAGTAATATAAATTTTTAACTGAATAGCAAAATCGGTATAATATGAAAATACTCTAACACTTAAAAGAAAATGAATTCGTTAAGTCTAATGTTCAATACTTTATTCACCTTTGAAACGTGTAGGAATATTTATGTACTTCGCTTAGTACGTACTAATTAAAAGAAAACGTTATCCGGCGAAGAACAATATAAATTCATCGAGGTGGAAAAATATTAGTCAACCTGCATGTGCGGTTCGCGCGTAATGCCCGAAGGCATCGTATTCGCAATTAATTGAACATGCACGCATCGCGAACGCGCAATAGCAGGCCGCAACAGCAATATAACGTTGCTCGTTGTGTACATTTCCGTTTGGTTAAACGTTTAATTCGATGTTGATTCATCAAAGGAAGAAAGGGATAATTGTACAAGCAAGATTGTGAAAAGCAAATTTGCGCACACGGCAACGGCATAAGGGTTAATGGACAGTCCGGCGAGTATTCTAAGCGATGCGGCGCGGCAAGTTGAACGAAAATTGTCGAGTGCAAACAGCTTACCGCTCCAGTAACATCCGTAGAGCTCGACCCGCATGCAAACCGTCCGCGTGTGATGGCTGTAGGGCAGAAAACGGATCTTGCTCGCCCACACGGGCGGATCCAGCTCGTGCTTGGACTCCAAATACGTGTTCGTGTTACCCTGTATTGTCTGGAAGCATAGGAACGTCGGTTAAAGGCCACGGCAATTCAGCATTTCGGTCTGACCTTCGCGTTTCTTTACAGATATAGTCAACTGGGATCAGTGGTTCTTAACTTTCGCCACTTTCTTCTCGATTTTTTCAGAATCACCGAACTTATACAATTTTTGCAAGACTTTTGTCCAATAAAATTGTAGAATAAACAGTATATGTATTTTTTGATAATAATAATAATCATATTTGCCGATGATAGTAATAATACTAATAATAATGAGCATAATAACTAGAAATTACATACATAACAGTTTACATTTCAATCAATGATAAAGAACAATCAATACAAATGAATATGAAATAATAAAATTGTTACAATATTTTTGAGGTATTTAGGTCTGACGACTTTTATAAATTATAAAGATTAATTATTATATTATAATTGTATTTAATATTTGGTCTCGTGTATGAAATAGCTATTCTTATTTTCTTTTCAAGAATTGTTAGCCTATCACATTTCTTTAGGTTAATATTCGTTAATGTTAAAAATTAAAACTCACATAAGTGCAATACTGAAAATTGTAAGAAAATTTTAAACGCTCTTTTATAGAAATATTCCTAATCTTAGTTTGAACAGAAATCTAGAAATCTGCAACTGTTATTTCGGAAAATTTCATTTTGAGAGTACGATCCAACGATAATGTACTGAAATTATCCTCTTTTTATGAACAAAACTCAAAACTTGTTGACAGAGAATAAATTTCGTATGTAATAATAATTTTCAATATTCAATTCCGAAATACATCCCGCATTTTTTTTCTTCTAATATTGTGAAATGTTGTTTTACAGTAGAAATTATTTCATCGGTATTGTTATTGTGGATTGTCTATTGTCTAGCATGTCTATAATCATTTTCTGAATTATGCACTCTCCAAAGTGATATCTTTTTAAATTCCGCAGTTTGTCAATGAATTTTAGAAATGTTTTCACTACTTCGGTACGGAGAAAATGTCCCAAAAAGATGGAGAGACGGAGAGTCATAACGTCAATCTTCAAAAAGGGAGATCGTGACAGGGCAAAGAAATGCAGAGGAATAACAGTAGTAGACACCATATACAAAATTCACGTTATGGTATTAGGAAGACAAAGTGGAAGAAGAAACAGGATGTGGAAGGACACGCAAGCAGTAGTTCAGAAAAAATAGAAGTACAATGGACAATATTTACAACTCCTGTCAAGGCCGAAAGGGATGAAACACGATTACTATTACTTCATGGGTTCTTTACCTGTAATATAAATATGTATTCACTTTAAATATGTAATACTTTGCCTAAGTGATAACCTTAGTATGCAAAAGTAAAGATTCATGTTAAATTTCCACACATGTAAAAAATTTTATAAACAATCATGTTTGTAACAGTTACGATTTTATATAATTTACAATATTTACAGTTTGATCTAATATAGATTTTCATGTCATAGATAATATTTTTGAGATAAACGATTTTTTGAGCGCAAATATATTACGATGTTCCTTCTCCACAAAAGTAATAAAACCTTCAACGAAAATGACATTAACCTTTTCATTCCATTTTAATTTTATCTTCGATTTAAGAACCGTTTTAAATTTTGCCTGATTTCCAAATTTCGGCGGAAACCTTCTATTAAATTCACGGAGCAGCAGCGCTATGGAACACCGGTTAAGAACCATCAAATTAGTTCATTAGAAACGCGCACGTCACTTAAAGAACTTCGAACTCGGCCGAACTTCTCGGCGTAACGACATGGATGGGAAGTTTTACGATCGTTCGACAATTCCCATTTCTCGGTCACACATTCAATCCGCCAAGTGGAGCGATCAAAAAGCGACGTGTGCGGCAACGCGACATATTTCTGACGTATAGAATTCCTCGCTCGGATCCCCGTACAATTTTTCAACGTCGCGCGTCTGTCGGAACGGAAAACGAAAGCACGAGCGAGAGGGTGCGGCGGCGGGGGCGGGGGTACCATAATCGGCGCGTGTCAACGCGTGTCTGTGGCAAGGTCGAGTCAGCCGTGACGCGGGCACAGTATCCTGTCAAAGCAGCCCCCTCGCAACGCGATGACGTTTATATCGCGCGGAAGACGCGTTTCTGCACTTCGGCACATACTGGAATACCATCGTCTGGGCCGTGGACATCCCGTCACAGGAGGACGGACATCGCGTTCCACCGCATCAGGCGGGGGCTAAGGACTAATTTCATCCCACATTCCAGCACGTTAGGTATGATGAGGGAGAGGAGGGACGGGGGGAGGGCGGCGCGCCGAGGTCTATGCGTGGCGCGGGCGGTAGGTTTGGAGACGCAGGGAGGACGAGGACGGGCAGGGTTGAGTTAAACGTCCATCGCCCGCATTCTCTGATCCTCGCCGGTGAGACCATATTGCGGATACCTCTCCCCCTACAACCCTTCGTCATCTCTCTCTCTCTCTCTCTCTCTCTCTCTCTCTCTCTCTGTCCTCGTATACGTTTCCGCGTCTCTCTATCCCAGCGCGATGCAATATTGATTTCACGTTGTGGGTTTATGAATAAAATAAGCGGTTTATCTGACGTCGGCACACGGGCCGTTGGACGGCGCGCGGAAAACCGAAGGTTGAAAAGGGGTGCACGGTCTCAGGAGATCACGCGAAGCGTTGCCCATGGCGAGCAGATAGCCACGGCTACCACCGGCGCCGCTGGTACGGGGCGGCTGCAAACGGTACGGGTTGCTACACACCTANCCCTGTCAAGGCCGAAAGGGATGAAACACGATTACTATTACTTCATGGGTTTTTTACCAGTAATATAAATATGTATTCTTAAAATTTGTATAATGCCATCATTTAATTAACATATAAATTAAGCGTTAAAGTAGAAGCTAAAAAATATACATATATAAAATATAAGTCAAGGTATTTATAGTATATTAGGTTAATAATTTTACTTTTGTAATTATTGCTGTTATTGTTATCAAATAGTTATGTATACATATACATACATACAGTATAGTTATGTATATTATACATATGAGTACTACTATAATACTTTTGAAATATTTTCGTTTTAATTTTGAAATATTAAGGAATTGATGAACTCATAGATAGTCTTCAGTTTTACCTGTCTGTGGAATTTTACTGGGAGAACTAACATTATCCTGGGAGATCTGTAATAGCACCTGATATATTGTATGGGATATATATATATTGGGGGATTGATAATAGCACCTTAAATAATTGAAAATATCAGTTGAATATGCCATTTCAGTACACCAAACATAGTTTGTGAGAAAAGTTCTAAAAATATCGTTTCCCTCTTTTTTGGGAAAACCTAGAAAATACGTCCCTCACTTCCAAAAATTCTATTTTGGACTTTGCCTAAGTGATAACCTTAGTATGCAAAAGTAAAGATTCATGTTAAATTTCCACACATGTAAAAAATTTTATAAACAATCATGTTTGTAAGAGTTACGATTTTATATAATTTACAATATTTACAGTTTGATCTAATATAGATTTTCATGTCATAGACAATATTTTTGAGATAAACGATTTTTTGAGCGCAAACATATTACGATGTTTCTTCTCCACAAAAGTAATAAAACCTTCAACGAAAATGACATTAACCTTTTCATTTCATTTTAATTTTATCTTCGATTTAAGAACCGTTTTAAGTTTTGCCTGACTTCCAAATTTCGGCGGAAACCTTCTATTAAATTCACGGAGCAGCAGCGCTATGGAACACCGGTTAAGAACCATCAAATTAGTTCATTAGAAACGCGCACGTCACTTAAAGAACTTCGAACTCGGCCGAACTTCTCGGCGTAACGACATGGATGGGAAGTTTTACGATCGTTCGACAATTCCCATTTCTCGGTCACACATTCAATCCGCCAAGTGGAGCGATCAAAAAGCGACGTGTGCGGCAACGCGACATATTTCTGACGTAGAGAATTCCTCGCTCGGATCCCCGTACAATTTTTCAACGTCGCGCGTCTGTCGGAACGGAAAACGAAAGCACGAGCGAGAGGGTGCGGCGGCGGGGGCGGGGGTACCATAATCGGCGCGTGTCAACGCGTGTCTGTGGCAAGGTCGAGTCAGCCGTGACGCGGGCACAGTATCCTGTCAAAGCAGCCCCCTCGCAACGCGATGACGTTTATATCGCGCGGAAGACGCGTTTCTGCACTTCGGCACATACTGGAATACCATCGTCTGGGCCGTGGACATCCCGTCACAGGAGGACGGACCATCGCGTTCCACCGCATCAGGCGGGGGCTAAGGACTAATTTCATCCCACATTCCAGCACGTTAGGTATGATGAGGGAGAGGAGGGACGGGGGGAGGGCGGCGCGCCGAGGTCTATGCGTGGCGCGGGCGGTAGGTTTGGAGACGCAGGGAGGACGAGGACGGGCAGGGTTGAGTTAAACGTCCATCGCCCGCATTCTCTGATCCTCGCCGGTGAGACCATATTGCGGATACCTCTCCCCCTACAACCCTTCGTCATCTCTCTCTCTCTCTCTCTCTCTCTCTCTCTCTCTCTCTGTCCTCGTATACGTTTCCGCGTCTCTCTATCCCAGCGCGATGCAATATTGATTTCACGTTGTGGGTTTATGAATAAAATAAGCGGTTTATCTGACGTCGGCACACGGGCCGTTGGACGGCGCGCGGAAAACCGAAGGTTGAAAAGGGGTGCACGGTCTCAGGAGATCACGCGAAGCGTTGCCCATGGCGAGCAGATAGCCACGGCTACCACCGGCGCCGCTGGTACGGGGCGGCTGCAAACGGTACGGGTTGCTACACACCTACGGCAAGGATACACGCGCGCACGTACACAACAACGCCCGCGCGGATAAATCTACGGGCGGGCGTGCGGTATCTTGTGTGCGACCCGGCGTGCAACACAGTTGCGTGACAGAGCATTTTGCGGCGGGCACGACACATTCTGCGCACGTTTCCAACCCTCACCGACGCGACGCTCGTACACACGTTCCGTACCATCGCATCGCGCGGCCTCTGTCTCTTTTCGGTACGGCTAAACACCGACCTCGACTACTATTACCGCCACTATTCCCATCGCGCCCGTTCCATTCCTTTGTGCACCCCCCCGCCCCACCCTCCTCCCCCCGCGCAACACACGTTCGTACACATACGCGACGTTTCTTTCGATTTGTTTGCTTGGTTATTGAAATACCTTTTCCGCCTTGTCTTCCTTTTTTCTGTCGACTAGTATTGGATTACCCCATCTACTGTATCTAGCGTGCCGAACGATTCCGCTTGATACTGTTAGTTCTCGCAGGAAATTCCCAGGTAAAACTGAACTCCGTCTGTGACTTCATTAATTCCTTCATTTAATAGTAGTCAAAAATATAATAAAAAATAGCATGTGCTATTAAAGAAAATACTTCCATTCTGAGAATTCCATTTCCGATTAGTACCGGAAATTGCAATTACCAAATCGATAGAGCATTTTCGAATTAGTTGATAATACTTTTCAGTTAGTCATAAAATGGTGGCCTGGGACACTCATACTTCATTTCAGAAAATTATTCTATTCTATATGCTGAATAAAATCAATACTTCATGGATTACTCAATAAATTCTTTTTTATTTAGCATTTGGAATCTCATGTGAGATTTATTTAGTTGTACAATGAGAATATAAAGAAAAATATTTTATTCAGCATCTGGAATAGAATCATTCTCTGGCATGAAATATACAAGGGTGTATAAAAAACTAAAAAAGTGTTATAAACTCAACTAATTCAACAATACTCTATCGAGTTGGTAGTTGCAATTTCCGATAATAACCAGAAACAAGATTTTAGAGGCTTATGTTAGAGAAAAATATTGTATTGCTTTATTTTAACATAACATAAGCCTCTAAATTTTTAAATCACACATTTTTAAAAATGATGAAATACATTGATAAGCCTTAGTACTTAGAGAAGAACTTAATAAATTTAAACTCCAAGTACATAAAAATCTTGTATAAAAATTTCAACTACCAAATATGGGTACAAATTCCTTGTTCAGTCTGGTATACATTTAAAGTTCTCTTTAAAGAGATTGATATGGTTCGCGGGCCGTTAGGCGAACAGCTGTTATAGAGCGACGCTTACGAGGGTTACAAAGCAGACTATAAAAAAGAAGCTGCATTATTTAGTTTCGAAAAGTATTCTATCAGGCCAGGGGAAAGTGTATATTCCACGAACGTAACTCGGTTTTATTTCCGACGGACTCGAAAACGTCGAATACGTGCCGTATATCGGGCCTCCTTTATAAATATATAATTAATCGTTTTCAATGTTGGAAGAAGCAACTTCTCTTAGGCCGTGGCCATTCCCTCGGTCTGGTCCTGGCCGGCTCGCAGGTCATCGTTTCCTTCGAGAAACAGCCACTTGGAAAGCACTCCCAAAGGTGAACCCTTGCCTCTCCCGGCGCGTCGGTATACCTTACAGAGCCCGGGGTGGTCGGCCACCCTCTGTCTGGGGTCGATTCTTTCTCATTTCGGGCACTCAGGGACCCGCGCCGGTAGCACGTTACACCATCAGCCCTGCCACACTTTCCACTGGCGTAGGAACCGGCCCGGACGTTTATTCCCCGGGAATTTAATGAGATTGCAACGTGCGAGCAGAATTTAATTTCTCGAAATGGGTCCCTTAAATCTATCAAGTCCAGGAAGATCGAGCTCTATAACACCTTTTTCCCTCGCGGTCTCAACTTCGTTCCTCCTTTTAATTTTCCCGGGGTTTTCTTAACGTGAAACAATGCGAGACACTCCGGTATTACGACTGCGGGAGTGCTTCGACCTCTGTTAGACTGGTTGCGTGCGAAATTGTCCTACGACCCTTAGTTTTCTGAAGAGGGTCGCGACAGGACTGTGGAAATTTTCAGTGAAGTAATTTGCCACGTTGGCAGCGATAAACGGGAAACGAAGTATCATATTTGTACGAGGGGCATCACTGAATAGGTGGATGCACGTGAGCCTTAGGGCGATGACTGAAAGGGGTGGATATTACTTTTCATTAGCCCGGACCGCGCGGGACCTTCGAAAAGCTAGACGACCTTGCAACTCTACCTGCCACGCCGTCGAACGGGCAAACACGGAAAAAGAGAGACAGAGGGGTTCACCTGCGCCTCTCTATAATGCAATTTCCGGCTACTTTTACTTTTACCCCTCGGCGCTTCGATGCGTGCGTGCGTAACACGCCAGTGCATGCGCACGGAGGTCAAGTGTTAAGCGCTCAGCAATTATACCTGATATCGATCTGCGTTATTGTTCGGGCCTCTTCGGTTCGCGGTCCGACTATTCGCTCGGCTGTTTCACTCTTCAATCATTTTTGCGATGCGAGATATGTCGTAGAAAATGTCTAATTTAATCAGGTAGGCAGGTAAGTCATTCTTACAAGATATTATCTAGAAATAGTGAAAGCGCGCCTGTTAAGATTATGCGATGTCAACGTCGCATGCAACGTGACATGCAGGAGAAAATGTATAATTTAATCATGTCAGATGATAATTTAATAATTGTGAAATATTATATGGAATTAATGGAACGGAGTTTATGTAAGGCAAACCGTATTATAATAGAAAATGTATAGGCCTACCGGAAAGTTCTGTCCGTTTTTAAAATCCTACTTTCTGAATATGACCTGAAAGCAGATGAATATGGTTTGTTGAACCATGCCTTTCAGCAATCTCAGATGTTATCAAAAAAGGAATCATGATCTTGACAGTATGGTTTTCAATCAAAGATAATCGCTCAAAGCGTGGCTTATCAGAAAGGTCGAAATCACCTACTTTAAATTTTCCGAACCATTTTTTGCATGTTCTATCAGAAACTGAATTTTCACCAAACACATTCAATAAATTTCTACTTTAGTAGTAGAATTTCCTCTTTGTTAGAATTCGTACAAAATAAAATGACGTAAATTAACTTCATCAGTAGTCATGAGTACACGATCACGTCTCACTTAATAATAACATGAATCGTCTTCATTTTAGTTCATTCAATAGACGTTCAGTGATAAAAAGAGAGACACAAATATGAGTCAAATAAATATGCGCATACTTGTTAAAATTTTTAACCAAAACGAATAGAATTTTCAGGTAGACTTAATATAACTTAATCAGGTAAGAAGATTGTTAGAAATTCGGCTATCAAATAAGAAGAATATGCATGAGTCACATGATGAAATGGAGATTCTCTTTTTGTTTGATTCTTGAATAAAATAATTTTTAGACGTTTCCTAGAAATTATAGAATGATATCTACTAGGATTATTCGATCCAAGTTGTGTCATAGCAAGAAA
>SMSR01008410.1:0-19237 GCA_019453355.1 Ceratina japonica
ACTCCGTCTAATCGACTTTCGTTCTCTTTTCTTTGAGCGCGGCAGTTCGCCGAGGAGCGATTACGAGGGGTCTTAACGAAACCTTAAAGGAAAACGGACAAGATCAATCGTCGTCGAAGTCGTCGCACGGAATCGATCCGATCGGCGACGCCAAAAATGCCGAGAACGTCGGAACGATCGTGTAAACACGCGGAGCGACCTCGATACGGGAGACCGAAAGTGTACGACGACCTACGACGCGCGACGAAGCTCGTGAAACGATTCTGCTCGGTTAGATATATCGCTATTCGTGCCATGACCTCGCCAACGCCGACGCCGACGCCGACGCGACGACGTTATTCTCTCTGTACTCTCGTTTTTTCACGAGGCCTGCGGAAAGTCGACCGCGCCGTTTTGCTGTCCGAAAACTTTTGCCGCCCGTACGTACACCTGCCGTCCATATGTACACACTTGCAACGCGTGCATATGCATTTCGGGGAGAAGCGAATGTCACGAACGCGCGTTCTCGGCGCGACGCGACGGAAGGGCAGATGCGAGGATCGTTATTTCCAACCGGACCGGATCGTCTCCCGGGCGTGCACGCGCGCGTCTGTTCGTTGCATGCGGCACGCACTTTACACACGCGTACCCTGCGCTATAAACGTTGCGAATTTTGGCCCGACGATTTGGTAAAAGTAAGCGTAATCGAGCGGAACTGTATCGACGGTGGACGATGAGCGCCGAAAAATGATCGCGAAGAAAGAAACATCGATCGGTTTTACGACGACGACGAAGATGGGAGTGGGAAAAAAGGCAGGCTCGTTCCGCGAAGCAAACGCATGCAGCCTCTCACGCACACGCTTCCCGCATTGTTACTCGGTACGGATCGCCGACGAACGAGCCCCTTTTATTATTACCATTTGTTGCCACGTACGTGTTTCCTGCTCGCTACGTCGAGCAACGCGCGCTCTCTCGAGTATAAAACCGTTCCTCTCTCTCTCTCTTTTCTTCCTTCCTCGTTCGTCCTCCCTTTCGGCCTTCGCGAGCTCCCTTTTTTTCATTCCTCGTCCGTCTTCCTACTTTTCATCGACGTACCGAGTATCGAGCCGTACATACGAAATGACCCATATATTCTAGGGGGACGCTTCGAAGAGCAGAAACAAAAATGAAACGAACCCGCGTGCGTTACGCTATTTTATCGCCGTGTCGTTTGAAACACCGAACGACGATCGTTCGTCCGAACTTCGGCTAGAACTGCTAGATCGAGGCTTATGCGAGAGCGACGCGGACGTCGCGACGCCCGCCCGCGCGCCGATCAGAAAAAGAAGAAAATCGACGTTCGAGGATTATTGGTTTTTGCGAGTTCGTCGCCGTCCCGATTCCGTCCGTCGCCGGTCGCGTCACGTGGGAAACCGTCGCGTTTCAATGGTCTAAAGGGGACGTACAGTTACATTACGGGCGACGGACAGGTTTTTGCAGGGGCAGCTCTACGGCGAGCCGATCAATTAGCTCGTTTTCCTCGGCCCCCTACGACGACGGGGCCCCCCGAGCGTTTTCCCCCTTTCCTCGTAGATCGTAGGCTCGGCGGCGAGATCGATAGGTCGGAAACGCGAGGCATTCTATCTGGGATTACATAATAACGCAGTTCGCAACGAACGACCGAACAAAAGAATTCCTGCGCGCGGACTCACCATCGAACACACGAGAGGAAGAAGAAAGCGGAGGGAACGATCGACGACGTCGCTGGTCGACGTCCGTTTCCTAGGAGAAACCGGTTGCGATTTGCGACAGGTTGCATCGAAGAAGACCGGTCGGTCGCTCGGTCGATCTCACTCTGCTAAACTCGTCTGCGTATTTGCGTGTGAATTGCGAAACAATTAAACACAGCGAGAATCCGGATCTGTCGTCGGAGCACGTATTTCGTGTGCTTGCATACTTGCAAGGTTACAGCGAGCAGTTTTACGACGCCGAGATTGCGGAGATTACGCGTGTGATCGAAAGATGGGTCAGCTGATACCGCGAGAACGAGGTAAGATCGAGGAAAAGATGCGATCTGTGGGATCGTCATTCCCACATCGCTGTCGCGAGTAAAAAACGAAACGGTCGAAAGAGTAACGAGTGTATCGATCCGAGACGATAGCTAGATAGATAGAGGAGGCTCGGTGCAACGTAATCGTCCGCGCGCGAAGAAAGCACGGGCGAAAGCGGAGGCGTAGTTACTCCCAATGCGAGAACAACGAAGAAAGAACGGGCCCGTAGAACGCGAGAGAGAGAGAGAGCGAGGGAGAAATGAAGCGAGGTAGAACGGGCGAAGAGAAAGGGGAAGGCGGAAGAAGGAGAAAAATACGGGAGGAAGAAAAGGGGCAGAAGAGACGGCGAACGTAAGAAAGAAGCAGCTCGTTAAAGCACGACCTTTAACAGCGCGAACGTGGGAGGTTATAATACGCTTAGCGCACGGTTTCGTTTATCGTCGAGAGAGTTGCGAAGGTTTTGTTGGGCGATGAATGCAGGTCGCGGCGCGGCGGGGTGGTACGACGCGGCGGAGTCGAGTTCGAGTTCCCGAGGTCGGTGGGAGGAGTAACGGTCGACGAGCAGAAGGCAGGAACGAGAAACTAGACGGGGCAGAAAGACGAAGAGGAGCGGAGCCGAGCGGACGACGGACCCGACGCCGAGGGGGGACTCAGCACGTGTACGTACGTATGTATTCGTTGCTCGAGAAAAAGAGACGAATAACGACGATGAACTGCCTCTCTGACTCTTCGCTTCGTTTGGCTTCGCTCGGCTCTGCATCGCTCCGCTCCGCGCCGCGCCACTGCGATGGATCTCTGGGAAGAACGGAGACCAGACGCCAGACCGACGGAAAGAGAAGAACCGAGACGAGAATAGAGAGAGGGTGGACGAGCAAAGTCAAGGGAGAGAGAGAGGAGCGCGGAGCGAGAGAAACGAACGGACGAAGATAGAGACGCGAATAGAGAGAGAGAGAAACGAGAGGTCAAAGGCCTCCGCGCAGCGCCAATGTGCCATGAGTAACCACCGGCTGAGCCACTTCACGACTCTACACACCGTTTATACACCAATACCAGCGACCGGTTAGCTTCGTTTCGCTGTACGCGACGACCCACACCACCACCTTCCCCGTTCCCTGCTCTCTCTCTCTCTCTCTTCCCGTGATCGTCGATGATAACGTATTCCTTTGACGTAGCACGACTATGGTACGTACGCGAACGTGCTTCGGTGCATCGGGACGCGAGAAATCGGTTACGCGTCGGACGGCTAGCGAACACCGATTCCATCGCGGATTTGCAATTTTCACCGAACCACCTCGGCGACGTCGTCGTCGACGCGAGTACGTTGATTTCGATTGACCGCGCGAACGTCCTCGACGACCGATCGAAGACGGTCGTTAGCCCCGGCAAACTTTTCGACAGCTCCGCTTTAGGAGCGCGAATCGCGTTTCTCTTTCGGAATCATACCGAACACAGTTTCGTTCTCGTCGAGAGAGAGAGAGAGAGAGAGACGAAGAGGAAAAACAGAGGTAGACCAGAGAGAGGTCCCTCGAAAGCAGATCGACGCACGCGCGGGTTGCACGCTCGGGAACGCGTTTAAACGTCTCCCCGGGACGTGCACCCTCGCCTTCGCCCGCACCAGCCGCGCGCGGCCATCCCTCGACTCCGGCCCGTGTCTCGTTTCGTCGTCTCGCTTCACCCCGCGATGGCTCCCAGGGTATTTACTCGCGCTCGTTCGCCGATTAACGATCCGGGCGAGGAAGAAAGTACGTAACGCGCGTTTCGATCCGATGCGAGCGAGCGAGCGAGGCAAGAACGTTCTCCGAAGAAGGTCGTCAGTCAAGTATCGGCCGGCGCTACGGAAAAACGGTGGGAGCAAAGATCAACGCCGGTCGGGGATAATCGATTTCGCGTCTCGACGATGAAACGGCGATCTCCGTCGGGGGCAAGTGTCGCGAGGAAAGAGCGCATAGCGCATGGCGCATCGATCCGATCCGAGTCGACGTCGTAACGCGGTCTCGCCGGGGGCTTACAGGTGAATTAAAACGAGATTGGTCGCGAGTCGCGACATTTCGACCGGCCGTGCCTATCCATCTACCCATTTAAATATCTTCCTTTTCCACATTTACAAACGAACGCGGCCACGTCCGCAGTTTCCAGCGCCGATATAAATTATTCAACCGCGGCTATATCCGTCCTCTCTCCGGTCGTTAGATTGGAATCGTTCGAGCGACAGCAAAATCTCGTTTCTCGGTTCTCGTTTCCTTTCCCTCGATACGTAGCTCTACCTGCGCCCGCCTGGTTGCCCGTGTCTGACTGCCTTTGCTCCGAACGCGCGCGCGCGCGCGCACGCTCCTTCTCCTTCCTCTCTCTCTCTCTCTCTCCCGTCTCCCATTTCTCTTTTCCCCTCGTATATACCGTTAGGATAACACAGCCGACGACCCAGATCTTCCCAGAGGACCGACGCTGACGCGATGCTCGTTCGACTCGTCGATCTCTCTCCTGCTCCTTCTATATTTTTACTTTAATTCTGTAATGGGTCGTTTCTACCGGTACGATTTATAAATAAACACGCCTTTTCCTCTCTTTCGACGTTAACGCGAATCGCTTTTTATAACCGCATCGGTGACCAACGCGCACGCACCTAATTATTAACTAGCTATCGGTCTCGTTGGACCGGGAATCGAACCCTTCCCTGCCGCACGACTGCTTCGAACGCTGTCCGATCGTCGGCCAATTGCAATTCACCCGATCCGCGTAACAATCGAAACGTTAGAACTCTGATCCAGCCGATCAGACGAAAACGAACACGTCCCCTTTCGCCGCTACCCTTATCGTCCTCCTGTGCGGTGCGTGTACGCAACAGACGCAGCGTCCCGCTAGTCGACTGGTTCCTATTTGCACGACGACGAGCCGAAAGGGGGAAAACGGAGGAGCCGATAGCGTTAGCGATAATTAGATTTCTCGTTGACGCGATGACGGAATACGTTACGAATTCGCGTGAAAATCGATAATAACCTGTCAGCGATGCGGGACGAGAGAGAAACAGGTTCTGCGTACCGCGAGAGACCGAAACCAGTTCCACCGGTCCGACCGGTTCGCATATGAAAAACGGTGTGACGATTTTTTTCGCCACCGTACAGGTTCGATTTGAATATCGCGAGCCGATTATATCCCGCAGATGCTATCGCCGCGAAGAACGAAGAAAAGGAGAGGCGAAAACTCGCTTAGAACGCGGTACAGGATGCACGGAGTACACATGGGACGTTCGGCGCGCGTGCTGCGAGCTGTAAATGGCTCGAACGGAAAACCACTTTTCTTCAACAGTATTTTCCTCGGTGGTCCTAAAGCATCGGTGCACATTCGAACGAAGATCGAGCGATGAAACGCGCGCGTCGCGTCACGTCGTCAGGGTTGGATAGGGAGTGGCGAAGTCGTGCACTCCGCACAGTAATGATACAATTTATCGAGCCGTTAAAAGGTTAATACCAGCCAGTTACGCACCCGTCAACCGTACACACGCGTGTATCGTTTAATTATACCGTGCGTTACTCAACGCGAGAGGAACAATTGCCCCACAGGTCGCGGTCGTCTCGCGCGATAAATATACATCGAAGGACCGATAAAGGCAGCTGGGTTCTCGGGGGAACGACGATAAACCGGTGGTGGGCATAGCAACCGCTGCTATCGGTCAACGACGAATGCCATCTAATAATCTCTCATCCGCGTTTCGTTCGAAACGCTAGTTTCGATAGACGGGCAATTCTCGAGGCCGGTGAATCTGAGTATGTTATCAGACGCAAGCTACAGATCCACTTCCTAGATATCATATCCTTCGCGCTTATTTTTTAGCGCATAATATATGAAAACCTTATCTCATGACAATTAGAAGAAGTTATGATACTTAATTGATGACATCAGGATACTTCTATTTATCCTTCTCATAGCCGTCATTTCATTTCATTTCATTTTCTTTTTTTTTGTGTTTTTTTTTTCACTCATGAAGTTTTCGGAGTATGTAAATCTTTCTTTTCTTTTTTTATTCTGCTCTTTATATTACCATTACTTGTAAAGGGCCAATGGACCCGTAAATAAATAAATAAATAAATAAATAAATATCCTGAGATAGAATATATCTGCTTTAATTGCATTGCGTGTGATGACTAAACACCATTTTATTTGCGCTTACCATTTAAATGTTTATATGCAATGTAAATGTTTTTCTGCTCTATTGTATTACGTACAGTATGTTTTTTTTTAATTAATTTATTTATTTATTTATTTACGGGTCCATTGGCCCTTTACAAGTACTGGTAATATAAAGAGCAGAACAAAAAAAAGAAAAGAAAGATTTACATACTCCGAAAACTTCATGAGTGAAAAAAAACACCAAAAAAAATAAAAAAAGAAAATGAAATTAAATGAAATTATTGTTTGAATTATTTAATGGGTTACTAGCCCGTAAATAAACTAACTAACTTGCGTCAACGATCGGCGAGACTGGGAAATCGTCGAGAGCACGAAAAAAAGTGAATCGGCAAGGATTCCCTCGAGTTTTGAAATTCTGACTAAGCGACGAGAGGGAAGGGAGAGGAAAACCGTTCCGTTTGTTGTTCGTGCGAATATCTCGATTACGGACAACGGGTAGACGCGCGCGCGGGGCACTGTTCAAATTGGCAGCGATAACGTAGCAGCTGTGCCAGCTGTGCGGGCATTCCGGTATACCGAGCGTAGCACGAGAATGGAATGGAATGGAACGAAACGAGAAGAGAAGAGAGGAAGGAAGGGAAATCGGGTTTCGGCGCCCCGACCAGAACCAGTTTTACCTCAGATCCGATGACGCGGTACGTTCCGAAACCGGGGGTGGACGCGTTTCCTTCGTACGCTTTCGTTCATCGGTTTTATCGGGGGATCGGGGGAGCCGACGGTTCGGTGTCGTTGCTCTGTATCTACGGTTTTCGGAGACGGTCACGTCTACCTGTCGGCTAACACCTTACGGATGGGACCTTTTTTACGAGAACGCGTCTATATGAAGAGTTCGCGCGACTCCGACGTTTCTCTCGAAAAATCGTGGTCGCGTTGGCTGTAAGTCGGGCGCGCGAAACGGAAGAGGAAGGAAAAAGTTGGCGAGAACTATCGGCGAATCGGTTTTTACGATCGTAACCGATCGAAGTGTCTCGGTCGTTCCGGAACGGGTTTACGGGTCGGTATAAAACGAGATATTCGCGCGCGCGCGCGTGTACGCGTGTACGTGTGGCCACGAGAGAAAAACAGCCGTGGCAGTTAATTGCGCAAACGGAGTTCGAAACTGGTTCCAGCGGAACGGCAACGTTTTATCGCCGACCACGTCGATTCGCGTTCCTCTCTCTCTCTCTCTCTGTCTGCTTCTCCCACCGTCCATTTCTTCGACCTACTCCTCCGTCTCGGTTTGTTCGCGGCGTACCGGGCGGCTTCGGGTGAGTCAGTAACGTAGCAGTTGTTTTTATCGCGGCTCGGTATCTTTGGATCGCGCGCTTCTATTTCGAACGAAAGGAGAAACGCGGGCGAACGGGGGCTCGAGGGAAAAGAAGAAACGGATCGTACACGAGAGATATAGGGGGGTCAGCTCTCGTCCGGAGGAAGTTGACGAAATCGAGTTACCGGAAAGTTTCACGGTCGGCCGGCGGCGCGTGTGCAACAAGTTCGATGCGTATCTTCCGCTGCGACGGCCTTGAAACTCGCCGAGCGAATACGCGCCCGCCCGCTCGAAAGTCGATCGGAGAGAAACGAAAGGCGAAACTCCTATTTTATTCTGCCGAGTCATAGTCAAGGTGTTCCGCGTTTCGCGAAAGACTCACGATCGGAGAATTCGTCGCCTTGTTCGGCGCCGGTCTCGTTCCATTTGTTCGAACTCGGCCAAGGCGAGATCGTACGTACCGCCGCCGCCGCCGCGTTCGTCCGCGGTTTACGATCTACGAATTACGATCTACGGTATATTTTACAGTCTATAGCGCGCGGATTACAGGTTCGCAAAGTATGCAGTCGCTCTCGTGCGCGTCACGGTACGATTTGCATAAGAATCGCGGCGGACTAGTTCGTGCGACGTGGAGAAACTGGAACTACGACCGAAACGACTCGCGCAACGATCGAGAAGAACGAACGCGCGTCGTTAGGCAGATTTAGCGACTTCGACGAAGACGACTGACTCTCTCGCGCTTAATTCGAGATATCGAGAACTCGGGGGTATTTCCCGGTCGACGCTCGGTATCGATCGCTGAGGTGCGGACGCCGATTCAACGTCCGATACCGATTGCGAGGGAGGAGAATCATCGGGAAGGAGGATGGCGCGAACGATGGCGCGAAGGATCGGGGCTCGTCGAGGCGGAACGCGTCGAACGAGAAGAATCGAAAGCGAGAGAGATGAAAGAGGGTACACGACGGGAAACCGGTTTGACGGGTTCGACTTCTATTTACTCGAGCATGTAGCGCCTACCTACGTTCAGACCCATTACGTATTACGCGGCCCCGAGTGTACGCGTAACTATGGACCGCGATCTGCCGATTTACCTCGCGTATCGGTCGAACGAGGGAAGAAAGGTAGGAATTGGAGGAGGGAATGGAAATAAAAATCGTGGCAGACGCGTCGGCGGGGAACGGGACGAATTATCAGACTTGTGCCCGTGACCTCCGCTCTCGTTGGCCGGCATTCCATCTTTCTCGCGTTTCTCCTTTTCTTTTTTTTGTTCGTTCGATCTTCTCCACCTACGATCCTCGGTCGCGGTTCGTCTAAATCAAAATCGAAATCGAAAAGGAATTCGAAACGCTCGTCGGTCCTAGTTTCCCACGTAAAATCGTTTCCTCGATCGGGCAACAGATCGAACAGGGACGATAAACCACCGNTGGAGAAACTGGAACTACGACCGAAACGACTCGCGCAACGATCGAGAAGAACGAACGCGCGTCGTTAGGCAGATTTAGCGACTTCGACGAAGACGACTGACTCTCTCGCGCTTAATTCGAGATATCGAGAACTCGGGGGTATTTCCCGGACGACGCTCGGTATCGATCGCTGAGGTGCGGACGCCGATTCAACGTCCGATACCGATTGCGAGGGAGGAGAATCATCGGGAAGGAGGATGGCGCGAACGATGGCGCGAAGGATCGGGGCTCGTCGAGGCGGAACGCGTCGAACGAGAAGAATCGAAAGCGAGAGAGATGAAAGAGGGTACACGACGGGAAACCGGTTTGACGGGTTCGACTTCTATTTACTCGAGCATGTAGCGCCTACCTACGTTCAGACCCATTACGTATTACGCGGCCCCGAGTGTACGCGTAACTATGGACCGCGATCTGCCGATTTACCTCGCGTATCGGTCGAACGAGGGAAGAAAGGTAGGAATTGGAGGAGGGAATGGAAATAAAAATCGTGGCAGACGCGTCGGCGGGGAACGGGACGAATTATCAGACTTGTGCCCGTGACCTCCGCTCTCGTTGGCCGGCATTCCATCTTTCTCGCGTTTCTCCTTTTCTTTTTTTTGTTCGTTCGATCTTCTCCACCTACGATCCTCGGTCGCGGTTCGTCTAAATCAAAATCGAAATCGAAAAGGAATTCGAAACGCTCGTCGGTCCTAGTTTCCCACGTAAAATCGTTTCCTCGATCGGGCAACAGATCGAACAGGGACGATAAACCACCGTTGCGTCGGTTTAATTGGCCCGCGCCGCCGTACGCCGAGATTAATTTAGCCCAGAAAGATGGTATCGCCGGGCCAATTACCGCGTATCCGATACACGCGCGATTCGTTGCGTGGAACGGTTGTCGTCCCACGGCTTTCCGAGTCGGATGAAAATAAACGGGAAGCGAAGTCGCGGTAACGATTTTGCGCGTCCCCGGTCGATGCCCGGCTGGTGGGTGATGCTCGCTCTCCCCGCTTGGTATTNCGATAAACCACCGTTGCGTCGGTTTAATTGGCCCGCGCCGCCGTACGCCGAGATTAATTTAGCCCAGAAAGATGGTATCGCCGGGCCAATTACCGCGTATCCGATACACGCGCGATTCGTTGCGTGGAACGGTTGTCGTCCCACGGCTTTCCGAGTCGGATGAAAATAAACGGGAAGCGAAGTCGCGGTAACGATTTTGCGCGTCCCCGGTCGATGCCCGGCTGGTGGGTGATGCTCGCTCTCCCCGCTTGGTATTCAGATGGAACGCGCATCGCGCGTGACGCTTACACGCATTTTCGATTCAGCGAATCGCCCGGAGACGTCCGCGAACAGAAACAACGAATTCTCGCGAGCCACGGACGAGACAAAAATTATTATTATCCAACCTTCGAGCTTCTGACTCGGCTCCGATATCGATTCCGCGTCGCGTCGTCCTCGGTTTTTCCTTTTACGCGCGGTTCTCTCCTTGTCCCGCTTCTCACGGTCGTTCCGAACGAATTTCCAATTCGAAACGACGACGACGACGAGAGTTCGCTCGCGACGAACTCACGATTATTCTTCGACTCTTTGGCGAACGGCGAATATCCGTTACTTCGCTAGTCTTTCTCGGGATATTCGTTTCGCGGCTGCTCGCGGATCGGTTGGCGTTCGAACGACTGACAACGGAGCGCGAAAGTGGGAGTCAAGTTCGCGGCGCGCCGAGTCGAATAACTGGTTGTTCCAGTTTCTGGAGTTACGTTTCGCACCGGATTAACCGGATATCGATCGCGACACCACCATTCGTATATCGACGACGACGTCGTCTCGCGTCGTAACGTTCTCGTCGATAAAAAACTAATCGGTCGGCCGTTTCGAAAATTCAATTAACTCCTCCCGTCGACGGCCACGAAATATCAATGGACCTTTTACGCCGGTAATCGAATCGACGACCTCGCACCTGCTCTTTAAACGATCCGTTTTTTACCGCAAAATAATGGAACTCGACGCGCGGCGCGAGCGAACGGAACGGAGTCGCGCGTATTTCGCGTCTCGAAGTTTACTCGATTATCAGAGATGCCAGGCTGTTCTCCGAATAACAGCGACCGAGGCGAGAGAGCTGGTTCCCCTCTCTCCGACGAGGTTCGTTTCGGTTTCGCCGGTAACCCGGATCGTTTCGGAACGGAAGAAGACGAGAGACGACGAGACGCTGTGAATGCGAAGAGAAAAGAGGATGCGGCGGACGGAGAAAGGGAGAAGAAGACTCGCTATGTCATACTATACAGTAATTATTAACCCGCGGTGACTCACTGGGTTGAGGACCTTCGCGATCCACGCTAATGGGCTGGGCACTCGTCGAGCCACTCGGAGGAACGCGTAGCCAACCACGCACACACGCGTGCATCTGCACCACGTGTGCGTGACGCGTTTTATGGCTCTTAGCCACGCAAATCTCGTTGCGCGTTCTTCCACTCGTGAAAAGCCTCGACCTAGCAACCCCTCTTTGCTCTTTCTACCTCCCTCCCTCTCTCTCTCTCTCTCTTTCTATATCGTCGACGAGAGAACAGTTCTAACGATTTCTCGAATTAGAAACGACTACCTCGTTTTTTTCCCGGCTCGAGGATAAGCCAGGTCGTTGCCCAGTGTATACGTTACGAATCGAAAACCCCGTCCACGCGCCTCTCTCTCTCTCTCTCTCTCTCTCTCTCTCTCACGCGTAGATACGATTATTAGGGAATTCACGAAACTCGACGACGAGAAGTCGTTTCCCTCGCACGATCTCGGTCGAGACGTCGGCGTCTCGACGAGTAAAAACGTAATGGAAGAAAAACGAGAAACGTGGATGAGAACGAAAAAACCAATGCGAACCGTCTAGTTCGAAAAAATGTTCGTTTCCGCGTTGGCCACGCGCGGATAATTCCATCAAGTGAAGTTCCCAAACGAGAAAGAAGCGAAGACGATTTTGCGAGTAAATCAACGCTGCGTACGGTTTCTAAGTATCTCTCCCCGAGCTGAACGTCGTTATTGACTAGGCGCGGCGTTAATTAGATTTTCATGGAAGAAACACGAGAGCCGAGGTTCCCTCTAAACGGGTTAAACACTCGTATATCCGCTGCCAGGGAGATCCGATGAATTTCACGCGCTCGAATCGTAATTGCGACGTCGAGTCGAACGGGGATCTAGGAATCGTTCGTTGTACACACGCACAGTACACGTCGCAAACGATTTTTCTGTCTTATCGTTGGAATCAACGGGAGTTTCGCGAACAGGGAAAGTTTCTCGACGACGCGATCCATCGGCGAGTATAAAAAATACAAGTCCGAGAATACTTTCGTCTCGGACGAAAGTATCGTATATAGATACGGAAGAGTGTGTCGTGGCAAAAGAGAGTAAAGACTCACCTGAGCATCCTCTCCCTCTCGACGATCTCCTCGGCGGTCGGCTGCGCGGGTGCGATGAGAGAGTGCGGAAGCGGTGGATACCTCTGCGACCTCCAGAGCATCTCGGACGCAATGACGGAATGGTGATGACTCGATTGCGGGGGCGGCGCCGCGGTCGAACTCTGATAACCGACCGGAGGTGCCGTGACCGGACCCGCCGAGTGTCCGGTGGACGGCGGTGGCTGCGGGTGAGCCATCAGCAACGAAGTGTGTTGGACGCTTTGCACGTGCCAAATTCTGGCCGGGGTCGTCGGCGCGACGGGCGTCGAGGTCGCGGTGGTCTCCTCGACGCTCAGCGCCGAGCTCCTGCTCCCGCTCCTCTCGTCGCCGGAACCGGCGCTCCTCAACGAGCTGACCCCGCTGTCCGACCCGTTGTCTCTCACGTCCCCGTAAGCGCCGCCGCTGGCGGCCGTTCCACCGGGTCCGAGGGCCGTAGCTCGGATACCCCCGGCGACCGTCGCCGCGGCGGACGGCGACGGCACCACGGCGAGCACTCCTCCGCTTCCAGGCAAACCGGCCCCGGCCTCCACTTCCATGAGGCCGCCGGCCTCATCGCCGCCTCTCGATGCGTGTGACTGCTGTTGCACCTCGAGGAGGCCAGTCGACGAAGGCGTCAGCTGATGATGATGTTGATGGTGAGGGCTACTCGCTATTCGATGCTGTTGCTGTTGTAGCTGCAGCTGCTGCTGGGCGTGGTGATGGTGCGTCACCGGACTGTTCGACGACGCGTATCGCTGATGGTGCTGGTGCTGGTGTTGGTGTTGCTGATGCTGCGAGTGCTGCTGTTGGTGGTGGTATTGTTGTTGTTGCTGCTGCTGTTGCTGGGCGTGAAGGTAGAGGTGGTGGTGTTGGTGGTGACCGGCGACCGGCGGTGGCGGCTTGTTCAGTCTCTCGGCTAAGATGACGGGACTCTCGTTGTGCCGATTACGCTCCTGCTCCCGTTGCTGTTCCAGGAGCAGGCTGCTCTGCCTGCCAGAGCCACCGCCGCCGCCGCTGCTGCTAAGCGGACTCAGCCTCTCCAGCACGGAGCCTGAGTCCTGACTGCTGGATTCCACCAACTCGACCACCGATTCGACGCTCGGGGCCCTCGCACTGCTGCCCACCGCGATATCCTCCGTGCCTGCTTCGGTGATGGTCGTTTTCGTCGTCGTCGCCTCGGCCTCGCTTTTCCTCTCTTCCTCCGTTCGTCTCCGACCCCTCTCTTCCGGTTCTTCTTCTTCTTCTCGTCGCGCGACGTCTTCGATCTTGGACACGTCCGCGGGCTTTACCAGCACCGCGTCGCCATCCGCGAAGGGACTCGCAGCGGCGGCAACGACGGCGAGGGCGTCGTCGTCGTCGTCGACCTCCTCTTTCTTCTCGCCGACCACCGATCCATTAACCGGCGTCGCCCGTTTCTCGCAGTTCTCGCGATCCTCCCGATCCTCCCGCCGATCCCGCTGGGCGCCGATCGTCTCGCCCCCAGGATCTACTGATTCGTTCGGAGGGGGAGGCTCGGGCTCCCTGTCCCGTTCCCTGGACCGACTCTCCTCGTTCTCCTCGAGTTTCTCTGTCTTCTCTTCGGCCTCTCGGTCGCGGTCCTCCTCTTTGAACTCTTCGACTTTCTTCTCCGGAACGACTTCCTGGCCAGCTTCCTCTTTCACTATCTCCTTCTCGAGCCTTCCGCCGCCGATCGAACTTGTTCTGAGCCTCTTGGTCGCGAGAGGATCGCGAGACACCTGGTTCTCGTTCCGGTCGCTCTCCCCGTCGTCCCTTTGCACTGGCCCTTCGACCTCTTCCTCTGCGTCTTCTAATCCGGCGGCGGTCAGACGGTCTTCCCGGTCGAGCGACTTCTCGTTCGTATCTTCCGAGTCCGATTTCGTTTCTTGATGATCGACGGGCCTCTGCCTTCGTCGCGGCTGCCTCTGAAACGGACTCTCAGACGGACCGTTCGCGGCAGCGGTGCCTCGTTTTCGTAACTTCGCCGCGGTGCTCGTTCGCTCGTCGTTCGCCTCCTCCAACACCGTTCGCGGTATTCGATTGCCGAGTCTCGCCACCGGTGGTCCCTTGTTCTCCCGATCCTCTCGTCGCGTCGACAAACCACGTTCGTCCGCGTCTTTCTCGCGACTGCCGTCCTCGCTGACGCGTCTTCGTCGGTTGTTTCGCGCCGCCGAGTTCTTTTCTGAAACAACGATCGAAACGACGACGGATTAGCCGCGATCGCAGATCGTAGCCGCCGGTCCGATGACAAATCTTTTTCCTACGCATCGAGTTTAACTTTCTATCTTTCTTTCAATTCGTCGCTACCGCCGAACTATGCCCCCCGACGTTTCATAGTCATAGTCCGCGAAATATTTTCCAGGAGTCTTCCGGTTCAGAGGGAAAATGACTTCNCGTTTTCGCTAATACCGCCGGAAAATTGTTTCACCGACGCACCGTTTCTACCCGCTTCTTCCTTCATCAAATTATCTCCGCGGAATGCTCTCCCGCGAATTCGCGATAAAATTACTCGTACCTCGTTACGAGCGCAAATATTTTTCCGCTGAAATATTTTCACGTATGGGGTTACAAAGCGAACAAGATTTCGAGAAACAGAGAATTTTNCGGGAGAAAGAGAGAGAGAGAGAGAGAGAAAACTCCTACTAGTAGTTCGACGGCCTGGCCTTCCCGCAGCCAAGAATAAGAGTGGACACCGATTAAACGTTCGGTCGAAATCGCAAACGCCGAGTCATCGGTCGACGATAATGATCGGGCGTGGAACGAGAGATCGGTGAATGAAGCAGGACGGCGGGAGGAGAGGAGGAGAAGATCGTCGGGCTCGGCGAACGGCGCGCGGCGGACGAAGAGGATCGGAAAATGGTTTCTCGAGACGTTCGCGTTTCGCGTTGGCTGGTTATTTCGGAACGGCTCTATTTTTGCCAGCGCAGCAGCAGCAGCAGCAGCAGCAGCCTGCAACGAGCGGAGAGGACGAGGATCTCCCGCGCGCATTTGTCGATAAACTCGCTTCCCGAACGACTCGGCCGAAGAGAGATTTTCTCGCGAAAGCGGGAGAAAATAGCGAAAGGAGAGAGGATCGGGATCGAGAACGAGGGGAGAGGACGGGGTTGGTGGCGGGTACGAAGCGAAAACGATACCGGGGGAGAGACTCGATACAAAAATAAAACGTTTGGCCGGTAGCCAGAGACCTCTTTCCCGCACTCTCTTCTCATTCTTGTTCCGAAACTCGCAGGCCTCGTGCCAACCGGCCGCCGCCGCCGCAATCGACGGGAAGAGAATCGAGACACGGACGAAGAGTTACGATCGGGAGGAAGAGAGAGATAGAGAGAGAGAGAGAGAGAAGCGGAGATAGCCTGGCAAGTTTATATCGCGACGGGACTATCAAACAGGGGCGGAGATACGAGGATCCCTCTGCGCCATAATTCTCGAGGCAAGCAGAATCGCGGACTCGTGGTGGGTGTAGTCGCATTCTCGGTTAACAGCGTTAAAGGGGATCCTCTCTCGATGTGGTGGATCGTGTGCACACGGACGCGAGAGAGAGAGAGAGAGAGTCACCGATGGCGATCTCCGTTCGAGATATACACGTATGCGTTCTCCGAAGGGGTAGAGGAGCAGACCGGGCAGAGAAATTGGCGTTGGACGCGCCAGAAGGAGAAGAAGGAAAGGGAGAGGTCGATATCTCCGTTCCAGCTCGCCGCCGGGATCCCTTGTATGCGACGCGACGAGAGAGCAAACGGAGAACCAGCCGAACCGGTTTCACGGACCTCGACCGGTTTCGTTAAACCCCGGTTGCCACCATCTTCTGTTCCTTCTTCTTCTTCTTCTGTTGCTGCTTCTCCATCTCTTCCAGGCAGGACCGTAGTCTCCTTCCATCGTCGCGAGTCACCTCGTCGCTATCGATACACGCGACCGAAAACCTGTCCCGTTCTCGATCCGCCTCGCCTCGCCTCGCCTCTCGTCGCTCTTCCGCTACTCTCTTCTGGGCCCGAGGCGCGAGCCGTCCGCGTTGCAACTATACGCGTCGTACGGCACACGAGGAAACGAGGCGCGAGAGAAAAGTCGAATCGCCGCTGTCCCGTAATAGCCACGCGATCGTTCCGTTTCAATCGGTTCTCCGATCGAGCGTCGCGCGTATATTTCGACGCTCGGCGACGAAAGTTCTCCTCGTTTCTTCGGCGATCTTTGACAACGTTTGTAGACTCGAGCACCGATACGATCGAAAGGGGGTGTGAGAGGTTTTCTCTTTCTCGAAACGAAGGGAAAGGGGTAGGTCGCCGAGAGAAGGATTCCGCGAATCGTGGGATTGCGAGAGCCGTCGTCGGATCGATACACCGGCGAGAGTAATCGCGGCCCGGAGGGAAGAGCCCTTTTCTCGCTCTCTATTTCTCTCTTTCCGTGCATCGGCCTCTCCCCTTCTCGAAAACGCGTCGATACGCGCGCGGACATCGTGCGGATGATTCAGGCGCGCGATGCTTCGATCCGCATACATATGTATGTGTATATATATACACAGAGGTTCGGTTTTCTCTTGTCTATCCCTTCGGTAACGATCCGCGGTGCTCTCGCTCCCGCGCGCGTTCCCGGTACCCGGTTCGTTTTCGCTAATACCGCCGGAAAATTGTTTCACCGACGCACCGTTTCTACCCGCTTCTTCCTTCATCAAATTATCTCCGCGGAATGCTCTCCTGCGAATTCGCGATAAAATTACTCGTACCTCGTTACGAGCGCAAATATTTTTCCGCTGAAACATTTTCACGTACGGGGTTACAAAGCGAACAAGATTTCGAGAAACAGAGAATTTTCGCGAGAGAGCGCTCCCTCTGTTATCAAAATTCTCCGAACACGACGTTGCCTTTTGGAGAATTGATAAACAACTATCGACAATCGCGAAATTGATTACCTAGGAATCGCTATCGCAATCGTAAGTAAACCGACGAAGAAAGAAAAATCGCAGCTGATCCAATCGTGGAATGTATCTAATCTACGCGGACACATGTTCATTACAAACTCATAAGCTCATCGCCGGATAAAGAACGGAGAGGCGAGATTCGATCGTGGAATAAACAGGCCGATAAATTCGCGGGGAATTCGTTTAGAAGACGGGTATAACGGTAACGTGGAACGAGGAGCAGCGTCGAAGCGGCGAGAGGCGATGGCAACGAAGAGGCTGTGCGAGCACACCACCGAAAACCATTAACGAGTTCCAACGCGAAAGTCTGAAAGTTAAGGAAACTACCGCGAGACGGTCGTTGGTAGTCGGGGTGTTACGCGCTCGTGCATCGTCGGTTTACGGCACGAGTTTCAGAGCTAGCTAACCCGCGGTATACGCACGCGTTCCACGGAATCGCGTGCGATGCTAACGGCGAACTTTGCGCGAACTCTCTGATTCCGACTCTCGCGCCGCGAACAAACTTTTTAATTGATTTTATTTACTCGTCTCGGCCCCCTACGCACCGTTCCCACCGACGAGAACCTGTCCGGGACCCCGAATCCTCCGGCGACTCGCAAAAATACGTAGTCATTCGTGCTGTAGCGACCTTTCCCGGTGAAACGCATCCTGGTTATCTGGGAACGCGCGCGGTCTACTCCGGTTTCCTTTGTACGCGATAAGCCGAGCCTGACTCATCGGAATTTGCGGTGAGTAGTGTCGGACGAATCGTCGTCGTCGCTATCGGCCACGTATATTACGTATTCATCGCGTCGATATCTCCTCGCGATATATAGAGATAAACGGATCGTTCGATTGCCCCGAAACGTCCCGTCGTTTCGTCACGGTCGCGTCGGGTCAATGGGAACATCGCGTCCGAGGTGCCGCGGTCTCGGATCTGAAAGAATAGGTCGGAGCAGTTCACTTCGTATAGAGGCGCCGTTCTAATCGCAAATGGAGAATAACGGCCGTATCTAGCAGACTTACCGCCTTCCTCCGGTTCTTCCTTTAAACCCGACTACCGTCCTTTCCAGAGCGAACCTGTACCTAACCAAATACCGCGGGGCGCATAAGGATTCGGGCCAGGCTTGGCCATAAATCGAGGATAACGACTGCACGGTGTACGCGCGGCGAATACCGCCGTTAAATGGCAGAGAGCTGGCGCGAGCTGGCTCGTGTTCCGCAATTATTTCGTCGAAGGACGACCGCTTCTGGGTTCCCCCGGGGTTCGCTTTTACGTGTGTGTGTGTGTGCACGCTTCTCTCCCTCTCTCTCTCTCGTTACCTCCGATGCAGTAACGCGCAGGATTTCGAGTTCCCAGCCGGGTTCCGCGGAAGAAAATAAACCGTGTTATATATGTACACAGGTGGACGCGCAGCCGAGACGAGAGCCGTCGACGAAGCGGCAGGCGTCGTATAATTGGTTTCGCGGACGGAGTTAAAGGTTTAATCGTCGCAGACGCGACGGAATCGCTCCAAAAGTGGAGCAACGAGGGCGACGGTTCGCGGAGCGCGCGTGCCTCGAACGTTAATTCCGAGCGGACGGGTCCGAGTACGCGTAGGTATTATATTCACGCTGTATTTTCGCATATGCATTCGTACGCGCGGTATATAACACGTGTTCTTATCATAGAGGTATTATAGATAGAGTAGGCAAGCCATAGGGTCGTCTGTAAGTGGAAGCGGTGGGTCGTTAGAAAAGGAGAGAACATGAAGTTGGTGAAGCTACCTCACTCTATTTCGTTATTCCTTTATTAAAAATGTATATTTTGCAAATCGATCGCGCAAGCGTATCACGTCATGAAAGAGAGAGATAGAAACCCAATTCGATTCTCTTTCGCTTTTCATTTGGAGGACGCTTTCCAGCCAGGCTTGCCTACTCTATCTATAATACCTCTATGGTTCTTATATTATAGTAGTCGAAGTACGAGAGAAGACGTCTGTCGTTATCGAACGTTTCAAGACCATTTAAACGGAATCGAGCGAAATCGGTGTGTGCTTCATCCTGTCCCTCTCCAC
>SMSR01008411.1:9844-20219 GCA_019453355.1 Ceratina japonica
ATCGTCTGCCATTAGTTAGAGGACCTGGTAATGTTGTACATGGATACTCCTATCATCAATAACTCTGTATACTATTATTGAAAAGCATTAAACTAAGATTTACCATAAGACTCAATGTATTTCCATGCAAAGTTAAATAATTAATATCTTCACTCACAGGCCGTGAAAACTTACAAAAATTTAACCAAGTCATTTTGAAAGCTATATCTAATGCTGTAAAAAATTTCATCGAAATCTGATTGTCAATTCTAATATCGATAGAACCTCCTTAAATATATCAGCGTTCTGATTTGTTTTCGGAAATCAGGTTTGTCAAGCGACGTCGGATGATCGGTGAAATTTGTCGAAAAAACATCCGCGGTTTTCCCATTATTCAGTAGGGCGGTTCCGCGGGCTAATTAAGTCAATCTTCGTACATTTGAAGGATCCTCAGTTATATGGATCCTAAACCACGGTTAAACGCGACCCGCGTGCCACGTCTCTCACAGGCGCAGGCCAGAGGCCTGTCACGTTCGCTCTCTTCTCCCCTGGTTGTGTGAAAGGTTTCCGGGTTCGCCTCGGTTCCGCCCTTTGTCCCCGGTGCTTTCCTATTATTTTCCTTTTCCCTTCTCGTGTCAATTCCAGTTCGCCGGTCGTCGTTCACTACCCACTCTTTTACCTGCCCCCGTCCACACGGCCAGGTCCCAGAGCTTTGCCGCTTTTTCACTCGCTCCCTCTCTCTCTTTCTCTCTCTCTTTCTCGCAATTTCTCTCGCCGGTCCTTCGATTCGATTCGAGACCACGCCGGTTGCTTCGGCTTCGCTCCTTCTCGCTCGTTAACGAGCATAATTCGTCGATGCGATCTCCAGCGAACGGGAGAGACGAAGCCGGTGCTTTGATCTCGGCCAGCAAAAACTGGTTAGCCGCGATCGAATCCTATCGGCAGGCCTTCTTACTTTCTCGAATCCGTGCGATTTTTAGTTCCACTCTTGTAGACGAACAGTACAAAGTTTACCAACTGTGTACACGTATACTAACTCTATTTCAACGGGACTCAATGACACTGTTACTGAAATTTCTTCTGCAGTTTTGACTAGTACAGAATAGGTGAACTCTGTATGGACATTTAGACTGATTAATTGTTTCCTGAATTATCATGCTCGCTGTCCACGTCCGAACTATAATTCTCCCATTGAATCGATATCCACATCGAGTTTATCACCTGTTAAAATCATGCGGATGTCCCTGCCACAATATTGGGGCGGTTGTCACAATAACGTTCAAGTATCGCTGGCTCGAACGAGATTAATGTTTCTCACGTGCCCCCTCGAGGGGCCGTGCACGGCTCGAATGTCGAGTCACTTGGCATACCCGAAACTGTTGTAATTTAATTTTATCGTCTAGAAAATTGTCATTTAAATTACGTCCTTTTATGTTTATTGCAAATCGAATGTCTACGACAAATTCACTGAAATTAGTATCGTTCGTTAAAGTCATTTATAGCATTGTTCGATCAAATCACTTCTATTCATGCCCTACTTATAGTTACTAAATGCAAACTACGCGAGTTGACATAATTCACGTAACTAATAAATTTTCCATTAACGGTAGATATTGACAAACATCGGAAGAGCAATAAATTTTACATCGCTACACGTAGTAGGATGCATCCCAGCGCGAGCGAATCAATTTCGTGCTCGCGTTGTATTAATTATTGGGTCGCCGAATAGAATACCGAAGTTATATGTCGATCAAAATTATTTCAACGGGACTGCCGTTCCTTCAATTAAATTGTTACAATTATTTCCAATTGTGCCGATTTCGTTGGCTGCGTTATAAAAAGTATATTTCTTGTAACAACCAATTAATAGTGGAAAACAATTTGCGAGAATAATAACATATTAAATTCGAGATCGATTCTCTCTACAATTTGTTAATTGTTTCGGAATCGTTCTTTCGTTGCATTCGTCCCAACGTACAAAGTAATCCGTTCTAAAAATGAAAAAAGAAAAATCGGCATAGAGAAATCAGTGAGGTAGAGTTTTAACAAGGTAAAAAGGAATTCACGGTGAAATTCATTTGGTAGTTCTCGACGTATGTAGCTTACACAAAGTACATAAGCACGTAAATGCAAGCAGTCGGAGAAGTTTGATAAAGCTCTCTTTAAATTTACATACGCACTGTTTATTGCGAAGTTCGAGGCTCCCCGTCGCATACCTACTTAACTCGGCGGCAACTTTTATCTTCTTATTTGCACGAACAACTCTTGTATCAAACTTGTTTCGCCTCTTACTCGTAGTTAGTTAAAGTAGAAAATACGAAGCAAAAATAAATAATTTCTTACTATATCAAACGGGCCACGGCGTTCCACGACAATTACGCATTTACGTTGCTTAATAAATTATACGCTACGCTTGTCTTCAAAATATAATGTTAAATAATGACAAGGTGTAAAATGCAATGCATCAGAGCAGAGTGACTCATAAAGTCTTTGAGTCTCTGAATAAATAAACGGTACACTTATTTCTTCTGAAGTGTAATGCAACGGACTGCTTTATTCAGTTCAGTTAATATACGAACCGAAAGTTTTAATTGAGAGTCTATAAACGTACACGTTAAATCACAAAGCCGTCGCAATGAAAATCGTAGAATCGCAGAGCCCGGAGTTGCACGTCGATTTTTATCAGCTCATTAAATAATTAGGGCAAACGGTTAAGTACTGCGTCTCGTTAGTTTCGGGAGTAATTGGCCCGCGTTGCCGTATTCCACGCTTGGCCCGAAAATTACGTCGACCGAAATTTGCATCGAAGTTTCCCAGTTGGAAAGAGAAACACGTAGTTCTTCTTTAGCCGGGGTGGCCAGCCTTCAATCATTCAGATGAAAGGCATCGGCGTTGCATTTCCAACGATTGCAGAAAGGATGAAAGGCCGAATCTTTGTAACGCGTTATAATACGATACGCGAATCCAATTCACATAAGCGTGAAACCACTCTCAATGTTTGAAACATCAATAATATCATACTATATAAATTCGATTCGATTTTTTATTCATGCATTTAAAAAAAAAAGTGAATTTATAGACACGCTGAGAAAAACGAAGCCACAAAATTCTAGCAATATTTATTGTATATTGAAGTCAAAATTACTATATTTGAATAGTAATCTTGAAACATGTTTGGATTTAATTAATGATTGCTAAACTTTAAGGAAAAATGCTTAGTATAATTTTTGCTTATTGAACTCAAAGGAAATTATTGAATTATATAATAAAATCTTTAATCTATACTATATGAAGTAATATAAAGTAAAGTAATATAAGGAAAATGTAGGAACTGAATATTAGAAATTACTAACCAGGGATAGTAAGAATTAGTAACTGTGGATAGTAATTTTGGGATTTTGTCTTTATTTTTATTGTAACAACACATCTCAAACTTGCCTAATTTTTTACCTTTTTCTTAAAAGGTTCTTTCTTTCGGGAGATTATTATTACTGTGTGGAAATTACTATTACGATTTGTAATAAATACAGAAGGGACGTATTTATTATTCAAAGAAAGTATTTTTTTGGCACTATATTTCAATTTTTGATAATCGTCAGACCACCGTTTTCTCAGTGCAATATTAACACTCCATGTGTTGCATGAAAATCTATGTATAATAAAATATCTGCCTGAAATGCATTTCTAATTGACTATTATCTATGCGTTATCCCGAATAAAAATCTGCAGTCTAGTTTTACTATTTGCAGTTGAAAATTTCCATTGACGCTCGATACATCACGGACACGGAATATTTAATCGTCAGGTTCATTTAAGAAGATCAGACGAGTGATACGATCTCCATTCCCGGGGCCATTAAACAAATCGACCTTTAATAATATAACGCAACCATTGTAACCCGACGAGGAGAACATACGTACACGGCCCCGAGGCAAAAAGCTGTGCCGCGATGGACGAACCGATGCAATTACGCATTCTAAGGTTCTCGTGCACTTTCTATGCGTCCCGTGAAATGGAAACAAAAAAAAAATAGCCCACCGATGCGTATGAAGTATTCACTATTCACCCAGAGCGGTCTCCGGCTGTGCAAACGTTTAAAAACTTTTGTCCGGAGCTCTTTTAATACAATTATCCTTGACAAAGAACGAGCGACGTGTAACTTTTATCAACCAGACGGAAGTTCCGCATGAAGGAAATTCGTAAAACGCTGCTTTCTATATTTTATTAATAGAAATTGGATTATCAGACGATGGAGAGTAATTTTTAATTCAATTTCCGATGAACTCTGAGAATTTGGAACTTTGTACTGCTTTTCACAGTTACGAAACTAGGAACGAGTCTCGTCGGTAAATAGAATTTTATTAACCCTTTCGGTACGAGCGCCGGATATATCCGACATCCATCTGATCGCCTGCGTGGCCGAGCGTCGGATATACCCGGCACGCATCTCATGACTTGTATAGACTCTACAGTGGCTCAAAAAAGTATTGGCACAGTTTTGAAAACGGAACAACTTTTTTAATATTGAACCGAGGACCATCATTTTTTGTGAGATACTAGAAGGCTTAGTTTATTATGTAATGAGGAAAGAAAATTTATTCAAAATTCTTAATGGTCGGAATGGCGAAGAAAAAAGTGAACATTGCGTTTTTCAACTTTTTTATTGGGACCTCCACCAAAAATTTGAAACATCCCGTTTGTAGATCTAAATAAGTTATATGCATGTACAAAGTTTCATAAAAATCGATCAATATTGCTATGCGCTGTAAGCGATTAGAAATTTAGAAAATCGCAATCTACGACGGAGATAATTTGAAGAATTTTTACATGTTTCGATATGTCTAACTCTTTTATGGTTACACCAATTTTTATGTATTCTTGTAAATGTATATAACTTACTTAGATCTAGAAACGGGATGTTTCAAATTTTTGGTGGAGGTCCCAATAAAAAAGTTGAAAACGCAATATTCACTTTTTTCTTCGCCATTCCGACCATTAAGAATTTTGAATACATTTTCTTTGCTCATTACATAATAAACTAAGCCTTCTAGTATCTCACAAAAAATGATGGTCCTCGGTTCAATATTAAAAAAGTTGTTCCGTTTTCAAAACTGTGCCAATACTTTTTTGAGCCACTGTATATATGTATACCTAATAGCATCCGTGTGACAATCTGTTTGTACAAATGAAATCTACAGTTAATAAGAAAATATTCTAAAAGATTGTTTTATTAAGAATAGTATTTATTTAACGCTTAGATAAATCTTCATACAAAAGAGAACTGTCCACATGCTATATACGCATTTTCGATACGGCACCTCGTACAGCGGAAGTGTCACGGCGGAAAGAACGCTCGTAGCGAAAGGGTTAAACACTGTGAAATCGAAGGGACCTAAAAAGGTGTCTATCGAAGCTGGTGTCGATGAATTCCGATCGCAAGGTTCGACGGCTCGACGCAGACAACCCGTTTCGAATTCACTCGATCATGTATCTTATCGTACGGTGATGTATGTATGCATAACGTTAATAACGTTCTCGAAACGGACCGATCAATAAGCTCGCTGGGTCCTCTCGCTCCGTCTCTTGTCAGAAGCGAGCCGAGAAGTTTGCGCAAAAATAGATCACCTGAATTTCCGGCAATCTTAATTAACGACCGCCCCTCCTAATTAACTGTCGATCCGCTTATCGCGAGATTTATGTATTCCGCTTTGATAATAAAAAACCCGTCGCATCCGTCTGAGAAAACTAGCCGCACCGAGAAAATGTGGACAGAAAATGTGGCTGATCGTGTAACGATTCCTGGGTTAATGGTGTCCTGCTTCCCTGACGAGAATCATTAATGCTTTTATCGGGTTGATAGTGTCGCAAAAAGTATGACCTGCGCGAGAGTTGATAAAACCGTTCTCGTTTCATTATAGTCGCTAAGTAGCATGAAAACCCCATTACGTAGCGATTGGAAACGGTCTATCTTTATTTTCGAATTAATCAAAAGTTATATATATATGTTACAGTTATGCACTCTTATAAAGGTATAAAAATAGTAATTTGCCGTGGATTAATATCCTGTATTTTTTCCTGCCAAGATGAAGCTCTTCTTATTTCTAAACACTGAACAGAAGCGCTGATAATTACCACAGAGTTAGTTCCATGCGTAATTATTCTTATTTTTGTTCTTATTCTGCAGTTTTGTTTGTTTTTGCTTTTCCAGAGCCACAGAAGGCACAGATTATAATCGATTAGGGATTTAGTTTAGTTCTAGGTTTAGTTAAGTTTGTAAGAGAAAGATGTATGAGGTTTGAGTTAGAGTGGAGATGTCTTTTCTTTGTAATGAACCGGAAGTTCCCGAAGCCGAAAGTCGAGGGAAATAAATAAATAAAAAAATAAATTATCGCAGAGTTCTTCCAAATAATAAATTCATTTTTTCAACAGAATTTCCAAACGTCAAAAATAATAAATGACAGAATGTACAATCGAATCGAGCTTAGTCGTTTGAGTTAGGCTGGAGGAGATGATTTTTCTTTGTAATGCACCGGAAGTCCCCGAAACCGATGGCAAGGGAAATAAATAAATAAAACAATAAATTACTACAGTGTCCTTCCAAGTAAGTTCATTTTTTCAACAGAATTTCCAAACGTCAGAAATAATAAATGACAGAATGTACAATCGAATCGAGCTTAGTCGTTTGAGTTAGGCTGGAGGAGATGATTTTTCTTTGTAATGAACCGGAAGTCCCCGAAGCCGAAAGTCAAGGGAAATAAATAAATAAAAAAATAAATTATCGCAGAGTTCTTCCAAATAATAAATTCATTTTTTCAACAGAATTTTCAAACGTCAAATATAATAAATGACAGAATGTACAATCGAATCGAGCTTAGTCGTTTGAGTTAGGCTGGAGGAGATGATTTTTCTTTGTAATGCACCGGAAGTCCCCGAAGCCGAAAGTCAAGGGAAATAAATAAATAAAAAAATAAATTATCGCAGAGTTCTTCCAAATAATAAATTCATTTTTTCAACAGAATTTTCAAACGTCAAATATAATAAATGACAGAATGTACAATCGAATCGAGCTTAGTCGTTTGAGTTAGGCTGGAGGAGATGATTTTTCTTTGTAATGCACCGGAAGTCCCCGAAACCGATGGCAAGGGAAATAAATAAATAAAACAATAAATTACTACAGTGTCCTTCCAAGTAAGTTCATTTTTTCAACAGAATTTCCAAACGTCAAAAATAATAAATGACAGAATGTACAATCGAATCGAGTTTAGATGGAGATGTTTTTCCTTTGTAATGAACCGGAAGTCCCCGAAGCCGAGAGGCAAGGGAAATAAATAAATAAAAAAATAAATTACCATAGAGTTCTTCCAAATAATAAATTCATTTTTTCAACAGAATTTTCGAACGTCAAAAATAATAAATGACAGAATGTACAATTGAATCGAGCTTAGTCGTTTGAATTAGGGTGGAGGAGATGTTTTTTCTTTGTAATGAACCGGAAGTCCCTGAAGCCGAAAGGCAAGGGAAATAAATAAATAAAAAAATAAATTATCGCAGAGTTCTTTCAAATAATAAGTTCATTTTTTCAACAAAATTTCCAAACGTCAAAAATAATAAATGACAGAATGTACAATCGAATCGAGCTTAGTCGTTTGAGTTAGGCTGGAGGAGATGATTTTTCTTTGTAATGCACCGGAAGTCCCCGAAACCGATGGCAAGGGAAATAAATAAATAAAACAATAAATTACTACAGTGTCCTTCCAAATAAGTTCATTTTTTTAACAGAATTTCCAAACGTCAGAAATAATAAATGCCTGAACGTACAATCGAATCGTGGTACAGGAAATGAATTTAATTCCAGGCAATAAGTTTCATAATCTCCCGTCACCCCAAAAGTCGCACCCCGGCGAAGAAAAGCTTACGCCCCAAAAAGCAATTTCGCGAGCTACGAATTACGTTAACGCTTCCGGTCCATTAACAAACAGTCCCAATCTAGGGGGTATGTATCGAAATCGAAGGCGGAGGCACTTTCGACGCCAGCGGAGCGCGAAGATCCCCTCTCGGTCGGAGGTAAGATCCCCTCTACGTCATAATTAACGACACTCCGCGTAATTAACTTGCTCTTCGATCCCGTTGACCCGCGTGTCCTCCGAGAGAATCCTCGCGAACGGAACGAATCCGCGCGATCCAGAGTCGACGGGACAGGAGGGAAGAGATACGGCCGCGTCTAGGCTAGAGAAAACGGGAGAAAGAGGCTGAAAGAGAGTGGAACGAGGAGACGCGGAGGAAGGAGAACACAGAGAGGAGGGACGAAGCGCAGTGTACGCGTCTGTGTATGTGTATGTGTGTGTGAAGGCAGCTTGCGCCCGCGGGATTATTAATCAACGAGCAGGCGGCGCGGCGGCTATTTAAGCCACCGTCACACTGAAACCGGCTCGACGCGTTACCCTCCACGGTCTATACGATGATTACTCTTTCCACCTCTTCGGCGATACCTTCTCTCCTCTCTTTTTCTTTTTTCTTCTCCATTCTCTCGAAGAAGAGCCAATCACCCGGTGACTTGCACGAAATTAGCCCCGCAACGCGATCGATAAGGAATGCGTTTAACCACCCGGCATGGCACCGAGAGCTATATCCGTATTTTGTTTGAATATATACTGATCGATACCCAAACCCCTCTTCTCCCCCTCCTCTCTCTCTCTCTCTCTCTGCCTCTCTCGCGCTCTGGGATCGGTGGCGTAACAGCCAGAAATACACTCTTGCGGGATTACGCCGCTCGGAGATTTGTCTCGCAGCTTCCGTTACCCTGCGTAGTACCTGTTTCCGGAATTACACTGCGGTAGACTTTGCCGTATACAAATTTAATCGGGCCCCGTTTGTTTAAACAGGAGAACCGGCAATTTGGTCAGATTTTATGCGATTAATTGCCTCATCTATTTAAGAAACAACTTCGACAATAAGCGTCGAAATACGACATAAAACGCTTAACCGGTACGTTTAATTATTTATACATTATTTCGTGCGATCGTTTAGTGTTGATGAAATAATTTGCAAACGGTGATCGAATTTGTTTGCGAAGATTAAGATTGCACGGCTCTCTGGCGCGTTCAGCCAGTGATAAATAAGGGGGTTCTGGGGGTAGAAAGGGAATGATTTATCTTCGGGCCAGCTTTTGTTATTGATTAAATTCGTTCGTTACAATAGGTTTTAATGCGCAACGGGGCTGGCGTTCGGGGATTCAATGTATTCGAACGAAGCTTTTAACGCTACGGGGGTATTGTAAATCGATGACAAATGCTATAAACCTTGAATGGACACCTTTTATCGGCATAATGTGGATAACGTTAAAACGCGATTCTGACGTTCTATAAATTGATATTTTGCAGCACGGCGAGTCGCGAAAGTGTTTAAAAGCTCCCGGTTGAAAAATTGAATAAACCGTCCTGGAACGGTACAACGAAATTGGATATGTCTCTACGGCAGATACTACGCTGTTTGGGTATGGTAAATGATTTTTTTTTGTTACCGATACTGTTCACAGTATTGAACGATAAATAATTGAACGGTTTATGTTATTGACGCGGGGGTCGGACTTCCCTTTTCGATTTTCATTTCAGTGGAGAATATACGACAAATAAAACTGAATTTCGGCGGAGAAAAATTTTAATCCAACATTCCACTTTAGTCGATCCTGAGAAAAATCGTCGTACATGTTAAATGAAGACACGCGATCGCAGCTACTTGGCTAACAAATTATCGCGCTAGTGGAAAGCGCATTGCATTAAAATGTTTCACAAGACTCACCTTTCAAGCTTCTACCTCCCGTTCTATTTTTCATACGACGTATACGCCATCAGCGATGTCAACATTCGCTGTCTCTCCTTTTTCGATTTTTCTTTTTTTTTTTTAACGGAAAAAGGAGCATTAATTCATCCATGAAATATTTTCGTGCTTCCCGCATACTGGAACGTTCGTTTTCAGGTAGGGAGCACAAAAAAAAAAACTATCTGCCGCCCTGTTTCAAAGTTGCCCGGCGTTATTTATTTCGCGAAATGCGTATGCCCGTAAAATATTGTTCGGGGAGTGCTGATAAAATACGTCCATGTAATATATTTCTCCGGCCATTTCACATTTCCCGGTGATTATCAACGAATCGTGAAAACGTAGTTTCCCCGCGGACGTGTCTTATTTCATTTTTTTAAAAAATAAGAATTATTTCGCTATTTAATTCCCGCGTCGTTTTTTAAATTGAATTTAAAACAACGCGCTTTGTAACTCGTGAATTGTTCGATAAAATCTTCTACCCCTGTCGCGAATTTCACGGAAATATTTTTACTACCAGGACGTCGGTTATTTTTTCAATTAAGGCAACTTACTCCGGAACGGGCATGAGAGCCGCGAG
>SMSR01008413.1:34571-58309 GCA_019453355.1 Ceratina japonica
AGAATGATTTATTGTTTTATTTTCCTTAGCAGTATTAATCCATTTCTGTTTCCCGCAATCTTTAGAATCCTAAATGCTTAAACAAGTTCCGTGAGTTTAAGAAATTTTAATTCACTACAATTAAACGGAACCTAACTTTTTTTTATAAATAAATTATTCATCTGAACTTGGACCATCAAACTAAGGATTGCAGTTTATCGATAATACAAGCGGCCGCCTAAAGTTGGTTCGATGTAGTCGATAAATCAAAATCAGTCGACTAAAAGTATCGTTGGTTATCCTTGTTAGTATACATATATTGTGTGTAGAAAGTATAAGATGTTGATGCCCCCTCATGTGCACAAAACTAGAGGTAAGAAACACAAAATTGGAAGTTTGTAATTTTTATCTATTACAAGTGCTATTTTAGGCTGAACAGACGCTGTCTAAGAGCCTCCTGTATAGGGAAACAGTTTAAGAAATAAATATCGTTGGTTACTACCGACTAAATCGACACTATTTAGTCGATGGTGCCCATCACTACGCTCAATTAACTAAGGAGTCCGTGAAGAACTATGAGTAACGCGGATTTCACTTACGATTGCTGGCAATTGAATTGCGAGACGCGGACAGAGGGCCGTTCTGGGCTCGTTTATTTCTGGCCAGGGCTGGTTACTCGCATGTTAAATGTTCTGTCCGCGAGGCCGAGGATCGTGTCAGCTGATTCGTTCGATTAACGTCGGTGCTGATGGCGCGTCTGTTTTTGGGCGGCACGATCAAAGCGACTTGACATCCCGGGTCCGGGCCATTTGCCCGCTCCGTTTTTCAGCACCGTTCCCAGAGGACGTGGGTGCTTGCACGTGTTTAATAAGGCCGGGAACAAATTGACGCGAGTAAATCAAACGTTGGGGCTATTTGTTTTTCGGAATCGGTCCGTTGCTCGCCGCAGCAAGAACGAGACGGCTCGGTCGTATAGGCACAGCAACCGGTTTGACGAACATCTGCGACAACCCTTTGACCCGGCCCGAAACGTTTTCAAAGCAACAACCGCCAAACATTATTTCAATCGTTGATTCATGCTAATTTATGACTCGGATCTGAACCGTCTCGTTGCAAGAATCGCGGCGGCTGCATTACGCACGCGCCGTTTGCGTACGCGTTTCTTATAAACGCACGGAATCGGTTTAATAATAAAATGAGGGAATCAGAGATCGAACAAGCCGCGGAAGATGCGATCAAATCGGGACGCTCGCTGTTGGAATCGATCGGGACACGGGCCGGGAGGGTTTAAACCTTCATCGAGTCATATCTCGTCTCCAGGATTTGGCTCGGTGGCGTCGGTTTGTTCCCTGTCGTTGTAACTCGCAACGAGCTGTCGTGCGGATACCGCGAAACCCGGAACCTCGTACCGTCCAACACACAATGTCGCGGCAGCAATTTACTGCTGATGCCGGCTAATTCCGACGGCTGATAATCGCGCCGGCATCCGGCGACCGGATCTGATCCGCACAATAAATACGGATACCTGGCCGCCGGTGATTAATGCTCGGCCATCGGTCCACTTACGTACGTGTTTCGTCCATTTCCAACCGACGAAGATTTCGCCGATCGCCCGACCCGCCGCCCGATCGCGCTATCTCTGCTACGGACTTATCATTTCTTTCTCAGAGATATAATCGCGGTTCGTTGGTAAATGGGTTAGCGGAGCAGTTTCGGTTTGTGGGAAAACAAGAACTGTTTCGGATTTATGAGTGTCCCGCGTTTAGTACAGTGGATCACGCGAAGAACGTTTATCTCTCCTTTTTCTTCCAGCCCGAAGTAATATCCCACCTAAAAATCGTTTCGGCTAGGATTTGTTTCTTCCGTGCAACGAATGACAATTAAAAAAAGGGGGAATCTTGTTGAACTCCTACTGGCGTCGACGCAAGCGATGACTTTATTGTTACACAGACGTCGAGATTAAGGTAGTTCTCCACAAACTCAAAGTACTGGATATCATTATGAAAAAAATATATTTGATTCTTGAAATAACAAAAAATATTATAGAATTTTTTACAACTCCGATTACCGAATGCATTTTCGAGAAAAAAATACTTAAAGTTGCTTCGTTTTACACGCTGTATTGTATGTAGCGCACTATTATGTGTAGTATTATTAACACATTACTGTATAAAAAAACTGTAGATGTTAATGCAAAATTGAGGTCTAAAAGTTGGAGATTTCTATTTTCTAATTATTGAATGACAATGAGGGGTAGCCGAATGAATTTAAAAGATATTTAATGTTCAAGGTAAAAAAAACTATGATTTGATAACCTCTCCCTCGTCTATCATATTAATGACTACGTGTGTCATTGCTACACACAAGCAACATAACATATTTTAACATTGTTACCTTTATACCAATATCAACTAAAACAATATTAAAATTCATAAATAAATTTAATAAACATAGTTTTTAATAATCGAACAATGATTTTGAACATTTTATTTTGCACGCTCAATTGATTAGTTCGTGGAGAACTACCTTAAAAGAAGAGTGGAGGTGGGAAAGTAATGCCCCATCTAAAAATCGTTTCGATTAGGATTTGTTTTTTCCGTGCAACGAATGACAATTAAAAAAAGAGAGAATCTTGTTGAATTCCTATTGGTATCGATGCAACCGATGACTTTATTGTTACACAGACGTCAAGATTAAAAAAAGAGTGGAAGAGGGAAAGTAATACCCCACCTAAAAATCGTTTCGACTAGGATTTGTTTCTTCCGTTCAACGAATGACAATTAAAAAACGAGAGAATCTTGTTGAACTCCTATTGGTATCGATGCAATCGATGACTTTATTGTTACACAGACGTCAAGATTAAAAGAAGAGTGGAAGAGGGAAAGTAATACCCCACCTAAAAATCGTTTCGATTAGGATTTGTTTCTTCCGTTCAACGAATGACAATTAAAAAACGAGAGAATCTTGTTGAACTCCTATTGGTGTCGTTGCAACCGATGACTTTATTGTCACACAGACGTCGAGATTAAAACAAGAATGAAAGAGGGAAAGTGTTTTTTCTCGCGCAACGTTCGTCAGACGCGAAATTCACGGTCGAAATTAAGAGGAAGTGGTGGTGCGGCTCGCAAATTAACGTGCGAATTCAGCCGGCTGAGGATGATGCTTGATTTTTTGCGAGCGGTTATCGAAGTGGTCTCAGCGGCGGCGCTGATTGGACGGGAGCCCCGGATCAAACGACTCCTCGAGACTCGATCCCGATCGCGATACAGTCGAGGGAGACAATTTTTCCTTGATTAGAATCGAATTTGGCCACGGCCGATTCGAAATATCCCGCGGCCGAATTTCGAATTCCCAGTGAAAATTTCACGGCGACGGAAAAAAGGGCCGCGGAATCAATTTAGCGAAACACGCACCGGCCGAATAAAATAGAGCGACTCTCCCGGGAAATTTAGAGCCCCCCCTCCCGCCGCCGTCCCCCGCGCTTCGCTGTTAGTTTTTCTCTCGTCCGAATCGAAACGAAAGGGACATTGAACTTCGCCGACTAGTTTCGCCGACTGTACGCGTTAACCAGGTAGGAACGCGACGCTCAGACGCTCTGGAGCACCTACTGCCACTCAGGGGGTAGGTAAGAGGGTAGCAAACCCCGGCGCGCAGTCTACCGCTCTCGACGCCGCGCGGCGCCGCGCCGGTTGGTAATAACGAATCCACCGGGGAGAGAGAGAGAGAGACAGAGAGAGGGAGAGAAAAAAAAAGGAAAAAGCGTCAGCGAGTTTTCGCGGGGAACGATCGTTCCTTAACTCGACGATGCCATTGTCGAGAGGGTGGTGGATCCCGTTAGACGGGGGTGGGAAACCGTGGGAACCCGTTTTGTTGTTTTCATCGTTTAGCTAAGCAGTGAATATTCACGCGGGACTTCACCGCTCTATCGAATGGTACTTATTAAATATTAGTCGTTCTAATACATTCAAGAGAAGTATGATTAATATCAAAATTTACCATTAATTAACTGAATTTAGAAGACCGTTTGTCTGGGTACCGGCGAAAGACATCCCTTAAATCAACACTGGTACCCTTTCCGTGGGGACCGAGCGGCAACTGCAAACACCTAGACCTCCCCTTTCCACGAAATCTTAATATCCAAAACGGTTTCAATTTACGAGGGCGGCCGTGCAATTTAAACAGTCTCTCGTTCGCCTAAAATCGGTTAGAGCCGGTGGAGAACGCAGGTGCACTCTGCGAGGTGGTTGCAGGTGAAACCGGCGGGGTTAAGCTCGAAGAAGCTCGGAGGCGCGGGGGCCGGTAAGCGTGTCTCGTTAAAAATACACGCGTGACAAGGTCCTTTACGCGGCGCGACTCGGTCGCGTGCTGGGGCTGTTTTACGGCCGGGCACTCGTTAGTAATTGAATACTTCGTCGAGGAGCGAACCCGACGTACTATAGTACCATTGTTGCTCAGAGACGACGTTAACACCTGCCGCGAATCTCTACGTACGTTTTTAAGACGGGCCTTATCGGAATTGCCAAAATTATCAAGCCGTCGCTAACGGCTCCGTCGTAGAAATAAATGTTTTGACAAACGGAGTTAACACGGGATTTCGTGCGATTGAAAGCTGATTTGAATAAAAGCGAGAGAGAGAGAGATTGAATAAAAGTGGTTTTAACGACGCGAAGGTCTCGCGTTCCAGGGAAACATTAAGCTCGGTTTCTCGCTGGTGGAAATTCGATAAGGGCAGGCCCGCGTGACCGGCCAATAATTCTGCGGCGATGCTTTTGCGCAGACTTCCGGCGAGTCGCGATATATCAGTCCGTGGGGCCGCCGGGGCAAGCCGGAACCGGAAACCGTCAATCATAGGACTAAGTTAACGCCGAGTCCGCTCGTGGAACCTCCTCGCGCTATATCGTTTGCGCCAACTATTTTATGGACCCTTCTCCCTTTCCACCTGGCTCTTCCTCCTTCCGTCACCCTCCTTCCCCACCCCCCCGCCGGCGTCATCCCTTTGAAATATATTTTCGAGCGCGGGGCATCGATTTTTTCATAAATAACCGCCCACCTGGTCAGCCCGCCCTCGGTAAATCTCTCAATCCTGGATGCTCTCATCTCTAACCTGCGTCTGGTTAATTCCATCGAGCCCGGAATCCTTCCACGGAAACTGTTTCTACTCGATTCTTTCATAAACGTTTGGATTTTTATATGAAATTTTTATGGGAATGCAAGTCAATCATCGATTCTGCGAATTTACCCTCGGGTTGAAGACTAAAGAGGTTCGGGCGTGATATGGATTACGATTAAAAAATTCGGTGTTAGAAAAGAGTGCAATTAAAAGACATTCGCAAAATTTTGGTTGAATCGACTCGTTGGTTCTTGAGAAAAAAATTCTTGAAGTTACTAACAATACATAGGCTTTGATGGAACATTGATGTAATTAATGTATAACGTATGAATTAACAATAAAAAAATGACAAAAATTGTTTACAGTATTTAGCAATATTTTTAACAACGATAGAGCAAAATTTGTGCACTTTGACTCGTTAGATTTTTAGTACTTAATAATAATATTGCATCATATGCAACGAATATAATCAATCTGGCAATCAAATATATTCTGCGCATTGTGACTCGTTAAACGTATTCATGTGTTTATGTACGTATTTATTATTCATGCATACTAGAGTCACCACCCTTGCCTTTCACCCTGCAACATACTGCCCGAACCTCCTTAAGAAGGTACGGGTGCTACGAGAAAATGCAGTCATGCTGNCCGATTCTTTCATAAACGTTTGGATTTTTATATGAAATTTTTATGGGAATGCAAGTCAATCGTCGATTATGCGAATTTACCCTCGAATATGGATTGAACACTTTAAAGAGGGCGTGACATGGATTATGATAAAAAAATTCAATGTTGCGGAAGAGTGCAATTAAAAGACATTCGCAAAATTTTGGTTGAATCGACTCGTTGGTTCCTGAGAAAAAAATTCTTAAAGTTGATAAAAATACATGGGCTTTAATGGAACATTGATTTAATTACTGTATAACGTACGAAATAACAATAAAAAAATGGTAAAAATTGTTTACAGTATTTAGCAATATTTTTAACAACGATAGAGCAAAATTTGTGCACTTTGACTCGTTAGATTTTTAGTACTTAGTAATAATATTGCATCATATGCAACGAACATAAACAATCTGGCAATCAAATATATTCTGCGCATTGTGACTCGTTAAACGTATTCATGTGTTTATGTATGTATTTATTATTCATGCATAATAGAGTCACCACCCTTGCCTTTCACCCCGCAACATATTGCTCGAACCTCCTTAAGAAGGTACGGGTGCTACGAGAAAATGCAGTCATGCTGTTCAAATTGCATTATTATTCAGTACCAAACAGAATTAGGTGAATTTTTTCAAAATTGGTCACCGTTTCGTTCTTACAAAAACGACTAGAAAAAATGTACTTTCCAACATACGTTCTTATGGGAAATGCAAGATTCATCAGCTTCAAAATAAAATTACGCAGCCAGAAATGCAAATACTAAGAAAAATTAAATTGTGTACATTTCAACATAATAATTTAAATGCTAATACATAAAAAAAATGATAATTGACCGTTAACTTCGATAAGAAATAAATTAATAACGATTATATTCAGAAAATGGCAACAGCGTATTCGACTATTCGAAAACGTTACCAATGTGGTGGGCCATTTTTATGGTTAACTAATTGACGGGTCCAAAACTGTAAACAAAAGGATCTTATCTATATAGTGGCTGGATTCGGCAACACCATGAACGTCGTACAGACTATAAAATCCTCTCGCCCCCCGATGAAGCACCTCCTTAAGAGGTTATATGCAGTTAGAATTTTCAAAAAATCGATTTTTCTTTTTTCCTTAATGTACATACATTCAAGAATGTTCATAAAAAATTTCATGACGATGAGACAAATATCGACGTAGCAGCCGAAATAGCAGCGGGCGAGCGGCAAGCACTGTATGTATAAAATGATTCTGAATCTTTGAAGGCGTTGAAACTGTTTTCAAAGTCGGTGAGCAAGATTTCTCAAAAACTGGCTGAACCGATCGATCTCAAATTTTTACACAAGCTTTATAAATATATTTTTTATAATTGATCGTGGATTTTGTCACTTCGACAAATATTTCTCGTTTCATGAACAATTTAGTGACAAAATTTGGGTGAAAAATAGACATTTTTTCTTCAAGAAGCCGCCATTTTGTTAAAAATCAATATTTTGCTAATCCGACCGATTTGCTCACCGCAAAAGATCTTTTTTTTTAAACATGCTCCCGGAGACTAGCTATACCGTCTTCAATTGTTATTATTTTCACACGAAAAAAATTTAGGATGTAGTCAAAGACTGCTACAATATGTAGACCAAGTTTGATATTAATAAATTAAAACGTCTCTCCACAAAAAATTCTTGAAAATCCACATTTTTTCGGCCTCTTAACTGCGTATAACCCCTTAAGTTCATAAATCAGAGACTTCTTAAAAAGAAAAATAAACTCTATCGCACTTCTTACTTTATTCTAACGATAAACTGTACTAAAAGTAGGAGTTTATTGTTCGTCGAATAAACTCGGGCCTGTTTATTACCCAACAATATTCGGAAATTGAACGAGTGAAGGCGTAGGCCAACTTCGAGTATCGGGAATGGAAAACGTGGCACGAATAATTGCGAGTCGGCTCGGTTTTTCCCTGCACGAGTTAGCTAGGAACGGCCCGCTGTCCCGCTCATAAAGGTCGAAATTTTACGGACCGTTTTACGCCCGGTCATTAGCGAAATCGGCGGTACCTTACGTTCCCCGCTTTTACGGCGAGAAAATAAAAAACCGCCTCACTTTTTAATAGAACTCGAGCGTAAGAGCAGAGAAGAAAAAAAAAAGAAGGAATTGTGTAACGTATCGGTTTTCAATAGCTGCTTGTACTTCAGCGTTCTCCGTATAAATAGACAATGGAGATTGTAGGCTAAATTAGACGCAGGGCTTATTTCAACGGTTTTATGAAATCAACCCTTGCTCCAATTAACAACAGAAAAAGTGTTTCTCCGCCACGAACAGTATTCGTATATTCGAATGAGTATTTTTCCGCGCCTGCAAGGGTTGGTTAACGTTCCGAACAAACTCGTTATCGATAAATTCGCGGCTCGACGTCGGGAACGAACGGGAAGGAGAGGGGAATGAAATAAAAAAAGCTTCTATCCGTGGGACTTCTTGAAAAACGGTGATCCCGGGAGGATTCGATTCGTCGGTATTCAATCGGATACCCTCCCCCGTCGCTAATCCCACTTTTGATGGAAACAAAATTGGCCGCCGCGTCCGGCTGGCCGTGGTACAATATTCGCGTTGCGAACGGGTTAAAGCGTCGCGGCCGAGTGTTCGCCGCGGCTGAAATATTGCGACCGTTGCGACGCGCCGCGTATACGCGATGGATGGCCGTATTATGTAGATACCATTGAACTGGAAATCGCAATAACGACCCCGGATCGGTGACGATCCTCCAATTCTCGGCGAATCCATCTATTCTCTTCTACGGTTATTAGAATCAACGAAGAACGTGCGCGTCGATTCTCGTCGCCGAGACACGGGGAAACGGGCTCTGATCACGTAGTAAAGTTTCGTTCATCGTTTAGCAATTTCCGCGGTCGTCTAATCCGAGTCGTATTTGTTTTAAGCGTATCGTTCGCTGGCATTGCGGTACAATGTCCGGGTCGTATTTTTTCCGGGATCGGTGAGTTACGGGATGGAGCGACGCGGAACAGTGGTTAAAGGCAGCGGGCTCTAATTCTTCCCGGGCGGACGTTAACAGCCCCGAAAGGATAACCACGTAGGCAGCGGTACGTGATACAAGATAGCCGCGGTTATCTATAATTCATGTAATCAATTGGCGAAACGAAACGTAACTTTAACCGTGCCGTTTCGCTTTTACGACCGTTCCATCCTGGCAGGGACACGGTTTCAGTGGCCGGTCTCCTCGTCGTCGTTTATACGCGGCACACTGACCTCTCTCCTCACAAATTAATCGTCTCTAGATTCTGGGTTAATCATTTATCGTGTCCCGCGTACAGATTTTGCCATATTGACACGAGAAGCTAGATTGCACGGTTGCAGGCTTGTTAACTCGTGTTGTCTTTGAGTTAATAAGATCCCTGTTTGCAGTACGTCGGAATTATGAACCGATCGTGATTGCTCTAAATCCTGATTAGATTTGGGGATCGCAGATGAGCGTACAGATCGATCTCACACTTTACCATTCCTCCAAACCATATTAACGAGCAGTATGAAATCAGGAGGAACGTCATTGCTAATTAAATCTATCTGTGTCTAATTCATCTGCAATACAAAATATTTTGCCAGAAAAAATATTTTTTGCGTTATGGTGAGCTGGAGAGATACTTAGGGGTACCGTTGTTAAAGATGTATAGGTGATATACTTAATCCTTTGCACTAGGCACCATTTCGGAAATTACCTACCAACAATTCGATGCCACTTTTTGGCACAGGGTGTCTCATTTTACTTCAAAAATTTCTAGTCGATTACTTATACGTTTTCGTATACCTTTCTCCGAACGTGACCTTGAGTGACCTTGAACAATTATAGTAATTGAATTCTTAATGAAAGGGACTATCATCGTAGGTGTTTAAAAAATGGTGGTTCCATTTAAAAAAATAAAAGTCACCTTCGAATCTCGAAGGCGCCTTTATTAAAGAAAACAGTGTCCACTATGCATGTCCCCCTTCGAATAGAATATGTTTCGTTTAAACATTTTTTTCGAAAAATGAATATTTTTTAGAAGCTCGCGTGTAAAGATTAAAATAAGACACCCTGTATAGTACAATTTTAGAACCAAGTAAGACATTATAATGAAATTTCGTTTATATGTAATAAAATAAACTTTCATGTCCTCTTAGAGGCGATAACCGAGTGTAAAGGATTAAGGTTGTATGAAGCCTTACATACAAACGATGACAAATTGAAATTTTAATGTTCACTAGATATTACATTAATAAAACACTGTATGAAATTTTAGAAATTTCACAAGATATTATATCTTGAATTCTTACGTCGAATGACAGGATTTTTATTTCATTTATGACAAAATATGAACGCAACAATGACAGAATTTTGTAATTTTGTATAATTATTAAGAATTACTTAAGAATACTTTCATAATTGGGCACATATATTAAACTATTTAAAACGGATTTCTTCCGTACAACTCTGAGCTACATTGATTCTATTACCAGAATTTGCACAGTGATGAATGATTTTGCTCCATATGTGGACACTTACTCGGGATCAACCCGTCAATTTAAAATGAGACTTCTAAACTGGTTCAGGGATTATTCGGATCCTGTATTTTGAAATGTAACTAAGCTCTTTGTATTTTTATATTTTTATTTTGTTTTGTTTATTGCTTAGATTTTTATTTGTTGGAAAATAAATTCTTCTGTTTTTTTTCTGAACGATACATGTATTAATATTAACTGGCGACTATCAACCGGCATTTTCTACTTTTACTTATGTATACAGGCTGGTCCCTTTAAGTAAGGCCACCTAAATATCTCTTCAGGTTATTGTGATGCTAAAAATATTTCTTACGTAATCTGCATGGTGTTAATGGACCAATATCTGGCAAGAATATTTTTTCCCAAAGGTCATTCTTTTTCGAAGTTATCAAGGTCATAGGTGTTTTTTTATACATAACTACATTTTTTTTTAATTGCATCTAATAAAATAAGGTAATATTATCCTTTTCGTTTTATTACTTTTGTACTCTTCAAACTNTTGACACCATGCGCATTAGGTAAAAAATATTTTTAGTATCACAATAACCTGAAGAATTATTTAGGTGGCCTTACTTAAAGGGACCACCCTGTATATCGAAATTCTTTTTGAAAAACGCAGGGGCTGGCTAAGAATAATTGTTACTAGCTGCACACGTATATACATGATCATGTGTATGAATTACATACATAGGTAAATACANGAGAAATATTTTTAGCATCACAATAACCTGAAGAGATATTTCGGTGGTCTTACTTAAAGGGACCACCCTGTATATCGAAATTCTTTTTGAAAAACGCAGGGGCTGGCTAAGAAGAATTGTTACTAACTGTACACGTATATACATGATCATGTGTATGAATTACATACATAGGTAAATACACTTTTGGGATTGACTATATAGCCACTACATCCTCAAGATCATATTCTGTACGTAAAAATATTACGAGGTCGATGCGTACATTAGACGACTAGTTGCGAATGTCCGATAAAATTGTAAGGGGAGTTCGCGGAACGATTTTCGCGGGGGGGAGGGGGAGGCTGAAGGGCCAGATGAACCGTGGGTATCTAATTCCGGTATCACGGGAGCAAGGAAAGGAGAGTTGCAACGGTTCGCTGGATGACTTTCGAGACTCCTTCGCCTTCCCGATCCTTCCTCATCATCGTAAAGTTTATGCCACGCCATGTTGTATACGCTCGGCTGCGCTATTACAGCCGAAGGGTGAACTGGCAAAGGCTGCCGGTGGCCGCTTCCACCTGGGGGCGGAGGAGGCGGGCACGTACAGCTTTCGAGCCCGGTACGAGACGCAATTTCACCCGGCTCTTTATGGACCATCACAGACGACGACTAAAACTTTCGACGATGGCCATCTTACCTACACAATGTTAACTACGCGCCCCGTGGCTGTCATAACTATAAAGCCAATCAAAAATTCTCTGAACGCAGTAATAATGGATTTGCAGAGTCCCGACGTGCGCGATCGCCGATATCCGAGGGATCTTTTGAATAATCGCGACCCGCGACGTGTATCTCTACTTCATGACACGTTTGGGGGGATGAAAAAGAGTAGCTGGCCACAAAGCTGGAGATCGGGGAGCACAAAACATCCGCGAATGGGGAAACAATAGTAATCTTATTGCCGCGCGAAATTACACGGGAATCCAGCCGCGCGGAAGAAATCCTGTTTCTTCTCACCCCCTGGCCGTTTACGTTTTCGCGGGGCGCGTCGCGCGTTAATCCGCGCAATTTCGACNTCGCGACCCGCGACGTGTATCTCTACTTCATGACACGTTTGGGGGGATGAAAAAGAGAAGCTGGCCACAAAACTGGAGATCGGGGAGCACAAAACATCCGCGAATGGGGAAACAATAGTAATCTTATTGCCGTGCGAAATTACACGGGAATCCAGCCGCGCGGAAGAAATCCTGTTTCTTCTCACCCCCTGGGCGTTTACGTTTTCGCGGGGCGCGTCGCGCGTTAATCCGCGCAATTTCGACGCGCGATTCCGGCCCGAGAACGAATTCGACCGGCATTGTTCCCCGGCGGACGCGGTCTGGAAAAAAAGGGTGGTCGCATTTGCATGAAAATATCCGCGGCCATTTCGAGCAACGCGCGAAATTCACGGGAACGGTGTACCGCCGCCCCCGGACCGATACCCCGCTCTCTCACCCCTCCCATGTTGAAACGCGGCGAAGGGAAACAGAGGTTGTCCACGAATTTTTACTAACGTCCGAACTCGATTCCCATTGTGTCACAAGGAACGAACCGGTTAATACTTTTTCTTCTAATCCTTCAAATCAGTTTTCAATTTGCACGTATAAAATTTCTCGAATAAATTCCGTTCTCCGTTTTTCGACGAGTTCGGAGCGCGAGCTTGTAATTTGGGAGCTCGGCAGTCAACTTAATTGATGAACGTTGATGGTCTTGACTGCAGTAGTTAGAATTTCGGATGCACTCGAGGCTGATAGTTTCGAATACCCGGCAGTAATTCGGCTGATGAAAAGACGATTCGATTTATGTATACACACGGCTTAGCGAGCGCGCTCGCGCGATCTTCTGAATTAAACGTAATTTAACACCGCCCGCTTCTTGTCTCGCGTAAACAAGGAAACTTTATCCTTCGTTAGTTACGCCATCGCGTCTCCTTTTCTACTCCGAACATGCCAGCCCGATTCAATGGGATTCCCGGGTAAATAGTATCAAGCAGATTTTTAACATCAATTTACCAAATGCGCTTCGAATTCGAATTTGTTCTACCCTCGAACAATAACAATTTCCCGCGGGCGCATGAAATTTGCGTTCGGGCGTTAAGTATGCGGCCAAGTTCTTTAATTATGGAATCTGGCCGGGACTTTAAAGAAGGCAGAAATTCCTCGAGTTTCGGCCGTCTGGCCGAAGTTCGGCGTGGCGTCGTCGGCTTTAAAGCTCTCTGGGAACGCTCGCGGAGCTCGAGGGCTATCGGTCGCCTCGACGCGACCTAATAAACCCGTTCGGGTATCGCGACGGGTGAAGCCGGTCGATGAACGACGTGAAGTCAGCCGGAAAACGAGCTTTCGACGGTGTGTCGGAAAAAAGAAGAGCTGGTCGCGCCGCCGGTTCGGGCCGCGGCGAAAAAACAACACCGCGATCTTCCTTTATCGCGGATCTGGACGTGCTCGAGTGGGCGGCTCGGCCGGGGGAACGGGGTCAATTATGTGAAAACCAGCCGCGTCGTAAATTCGACGTGGAAGTCGCGAGTTGACGCCTTCTGTATATCGATTATCCGTTTAGCCGGCCACTGCAATGCACCAGTCGCTTCCTGGTCTCGAATCCGAGTCCCTCTCGTCAATTTGCATTCCACGACTTCCCGCGTCCCCGCCCGCGCCTCCCCCCGCCGGTATCGATTTTACATTTCTTCTAAACTGTTTCTTCTTTATTCTTTGCATTTATATGGGTTGCTCATCAAAACGCAGTTGAATCCCTAAAGCTAATCCTCCGCACGATAACTGTCGTGCCTTTACGTCGTGTAATAAAATACATAATTACATCAAGGAGATAGGCTATAAAAGCTTCATAAACTACTATCTTCGTATCCATAAAATTCCGAGAGGTTTAATGACAAAATCTGAGCGAGCTTAGGGGTATCTGTGCTCGCGCGAATCTGCGTAAATTCAACTAATATCAAGCCAGTAGTAAGTTCCGTCACTGATCAGACGGCTACGCTAACGCGTTGTGTTGCAACGGTTCAGACCAAGTTTCAGACGTTAACTTTCGAAAACGGAGACGTACTAAATCTTATGCAAATGATGAATGGAAATCGTCAATGGTCAAACAATTTGAAGACCTTCGATGCAACATTGCAACGTCTTATTAAGGGAATATTATCGGTAGGTAGCTAATCAAGCGAATGTTAAATCGCCTTTGACTTGAACAGTATTTTGATTTGGCAATGTCACATTGCTAGTGAGTGAATATATGTCATACACTTAGAGCATATAGTACATGGAGGAAGCATGCCATGGAGACAAGCGGCCAAGAGAGAAAGAGATAGTTTAGGTACTATCTTTCTCTCTCGCGCAGGCACTGTTAAAAAAATCGTCCTCTCACTCGGTTGCTAGTCTACGCTTTTTACATAGGCATGCTTTCTCTATGTAGTATATGCTCTAAGGGTCATACATATGAGCCGTTTATTTTGAAAGTGGCCTAAGTCCATTTTTCAAAAAAATTAAGCTAGCTATTTTAATATTTGCATTTCTACGTTATCTTTCCATTTTGAAAGAAATTGTAACTAATATGTTTAAAAACAGAAAGATTTTGCAAATGAAAAAGTAGCTAGTTAATAGAATGATTGAAATTCTTATTTTGAAAGTGGCTTAAGTCCCATTTTGAGAGTTTTAAACGGATATGGAGTATATTATACGGTAACATTTTATGAGATAAGACCTTTATCTTTTATTACTAAAATAGTAATGTTCGATTTGCTCAGTTAATGATTTTTATTTTATTTTTTACTAACGGAGAAAGAGTAATGAATAACTGATTAAAAGTATGTTGGGTATGTTTTGCCAGAAATGAACTAAATAAAATTTTCTATAAGACATCANTAACGCCCGAACGCAAATTTTATGCGCCCGCGGGAAATTGTTATTGTTCGAGGGTAGAACAAATTCGAATTCGGAGCTCACTTGGTAAATTGATGTTAAAAATCTGCTTGATACTATTTACCCGGGAATCCCATTGAATCGGGCTGGNGTCTCAATTTAAGTATAAATGGACTTAGGCCACTTTCAAAATAAACAGCTCATACATATGTATAATAACATAAATTCCGCTTATTTTATATATTTGCGAGTAACCTTAAAATGTTAGTATCGAAGCCAAAAGAAGAAAACAAGAAAACCAAAATGTTTTAGGAAAACAAGAGAGTGAGGGAAAAAGGAGAGAAGTCAGCAAGCAGCTCTGTCAAAGAAGTTGAAACATGTTTGTGGATTTTTTCATAGCCTTAATCCCAAAGTTAGCAATACATCTGTCGTTGATGCATCTAGCTCTGCTGACAATATAGGTAGAAATAGCATTAATGGTAAAAATAGTATAACTAATTCTATGTCTGTTGGTGTTGGTGTCTGATTAATAATTTATCAATTCTTATTTGTTCATTCTATTTCACAAAATATTACCGCTGACTCTTCTTATATTATGACAAGCACGTGAAATTTCAAATAGTACGCGCTACCTAACATCCTTTACGACGTTCCCACATTGTTTGAGTAAACGATTCGCTACTCATGAAATCGTCATAAAATTTCATGTTCATTCCTTTATTTCTACGTTTATAGGCTCCAAATACTTGTTTATTAGCAAACTCAATATGTTTATTAATGATTCAACTAGTATCCTGCGAAATTTCAGAGAATTCTGAACCGTCAGTTTTATATAGCCAAGCGTTAAAAACAATGTACGGATTTATGCAAATTGAAATGTTTATAACTTTTTCTCATGCTCCAAAGCTTCCACAAACTTTAACTGAATCCTATTCCGAGTAATATCTACTAACACACTAAATTTCATCATTTTCTGAACCGTCAATCACTTTCCGCTAGTACTCCCTTAAACTATTTTTGTAAAAGGAAGATGGATATGGAACAACCGGCCCTAAAATTTGATGGTTCTAGAGTAATCGAGGTTGAATTTGAAAATTCCCAAGCAGAAGAAACGGGCTACCGCGGAGTTCATCGATATTCTCCGGTTTTCTGCCGCGCCATAGATTCGCTTCACCTCTATCGATCATGTATCGGCCGCGAATACACCCCATCGAGCTTTTTCGAAAACCGGAGAGGTTCGACGAGACCGGAATCCGGGCTAACTCCCACGCCAGGGACACGAATCCTCCGAGGCAGCTTTCTTTAACCTTCCCTCGCCGGGCTCCACGATAAATAGTTCATTCAAGAGCTCGACATCGCCGGTGAATGCGAACGGGAAGCGTGCCTCGCGAGGGATGTTAAATAAACCAGGAAGCGAGCACAATCGCCTCTATTGGCCCCGATAGAACCGGGGAAAGTAAAAAATATAGCCCGGATCGATGATCCGGTGTGGTTCGAGCACTCCCGAAAATATTACCACCAGCTATTCTCGAACGTTGCGTCGCGGGGCGAGCAATATTTAATAACCGCGATACAAAGTGTTCTCATTTCGTTTGAGCCGCGAGCGGCGTTCGGATCGTGTAAAGTAATAGCGCGAAACGCTGCCGAAAATTCCGTTGGTCAAGGGACAATAGAGGCGGGGGCGAATCGCGGGAAACAAATAAAAGGGGAAGGTGATAGAAACCGGGAGGGTGAGTGGGTATGTTTTGCCGACGGGAAAACAATAAATGGCCGCGAGCTTATAACGAGCCCCGAACATCGCGGCGCAGGTTGGAATCATAAATCCGCGGGGGGATCGGTAAATATGCCTACGCGCGTGCGGTTCTACCAGAAAGCAGTTTGTCCGAATTCGGACCAAAAAAAAAAGGCAGAGATTAAATCGGATCGGTCAACGTTGAGAATGACGAGAAGGGCCTTTGTCGAGGTCGATCGGGGGATTGTTTCTTAATTAAGCGACGAGGAGGGTTGATATATTATCCGGGGTTGAATTAATTTTGAAGACGGAAATGTTGGCTACAGGGATGGGAACATAAATTATCTCTCAAGCAAATTTATAATCTTCCACTTCTTGTTTCAGGAGGTTCCCTTGTATTTAATACTGAATCATTCGTTTCTTTCATTAAATTTTTATTCTTATCCCGGCGCCGTGGGAGGGAGGACTGTTTTTCGAAAAAAGAATTGAATCGGAATCAACGGTGAAACTCGATAAATTTTCGGGCTCGGGGTCGGAGTCGTAGATTCGTCGGAAAGGTAGACAAACAATCGGGGTTGAGAAGGGTTGGAGGAGCCTCGGCCCTCCCGCATTAACTCTTGCCGGGCGGACGACGCGATATATAGCGTAGGAGGCCACGGCGAGGGGCCGGATGTATCCACTTCCAAGGTCGTTTGCACAGGAAAACGTCGTAGTTGATGTTAATTCACGACGTCAACCCCCGGTGGATCATCAAGCCCATTAGTCGCGCAGCCTGGCGAACCTCCTGGCATGGAAATGGTCTGTTTACAGGATCACGGTTCACTGCGTTTAATTTAGCAGCTTCTCAGCGCCCGTCAGAGACGACGACGTCGACGTCGGGGCCGTATTCCGAATCTCATCGTCAAAGCGGAATACCGAAGCGCGCGGTTCCGAGTGATTACTCTCGGCTCTCCCCCCCGCCCCTCTTCTTTGACGAACCTTTTCTCAGGAGAGAAAAGTCCCTCACTACCAAAATCAGGTGGTCTCTGCTATTTAGCGACGATCCCCCGATGAAAGTTTCACTAGAAATGGCGCTAACTTTTTCCCAAAGAGCTCCTCCGCTCGGAGACAAGATCAACCGGCGAAACGGTTTTAATCGAATGATAATGGAAGCAAATTACTGGAACGCGGGACGCGAATAAACATCGCTGAGATCACAGAGAGAACGAGCTCGGAAGGTCCAGGAAAGGAGGGAAAGGAAGTAGCGAGGTCCTCAGGAAGGCACCCTTTGACTAGGCAAATGAGCAACTCCTCGGCGACGGCGAAGGTCTCTCAAACAAAAGAAGAGGAGCCACTATCTGCGGGCGCAACCCTAAGGTTTAAGCCATCTCCCTCGTCGAAGATGAAAGATGCATACCCCTCGCTTTACCCTCGAAAGTCCCGATGCTCGGATGCGAGCCACTCAGCGATAAGATCGTTCATAAAGACGCTTAAATAGATCAGGAAAGCGACGTCAAACCAGCCCTTTTCCCGGCCGACGACGACGTCTAACCCCGGCGAGTTCCCGAACTTTGCTTAGCACCTTATCAATTCCATTTTATCAATCGCCAGCGATAAAAAGGGGGCATTCCGGGGGCGAATAAGGAACGGATGAAGGTTTTCAAATTTTCATTACGGGCCATGTTTCACCGGCGGGAATACGATACTGTCGACGAGGATTCGATGTTTCGGATTTCAATTCCATCGCGTATGCCTCGAGTATAGCGGCAGATGTGGATTCGCGGATGTTACGAGGAGATCGATACGCGCGGCCCGCGAAAGAGAGATCCCGGGGATCGCGTAAAGTCGGCCGGCAATGCGATATTAATGCAACCGTGTCGGCAATAAGATCGGAACAGAGCTTCGCCGATGATAGAGCCTCGTAACGCCCGGCTCCACCATTGTTATTTCCTCCGCGCCGGTGATTCCGACTTTATCGCGGCCGAATACCACTCTTAACTGCAACATTCACGGCCCGTGTTCTCGCTTACACGCATCAACGTCGGTAGGTAGGGTATTTTTTAACAGGAATTTAATTCGATATGCCCTGGGAAAATTTATATACGAACGTCATTCGGGATATTTGGCAGTCGGACAATGGGGCAGTCTCGTGTATTCGAAACGTTAAAGCATTTTGTAGAATTCCATTTGAAATAGCCTGGGAAAATTGATAGACACGTCGTTTTGACGTCGTTAACGAAGGAAATTATTTACACAATGGGATGCGCGCCGGCTCCTATCGTAAACAGTTAGAGGAGTATCGAATTCCTAATTAAACGGGCATCGGTTGTTTATGGCCCGGCCGGGTAATGAGCCGCGGAACGATGTTTAATAAAAATGCTCGTGAGCGTCCGACAAATAGGGCTCGGGCTAACTAGATGAACGCTCAATCCCGGATGATCAAAGGAGCTCCGCGTCGGAATTTACGAGTGCCCCGCCATTGGTGACTTAGACGTAAACTTTCTCCAGCCCGGTTCCAGTTGGCTTACGGCTTACACTCTTCGAAACGAGGTCTAAAAACTTCCACAATCTTCGCGGCGACCCTCTAACGACGCGACGCCCCGTGATTAACGTTACATCCGCGTTCTTATCGCTCTTCCTTTTTCGTCGCGTTCGCACTCCAATTTAGTCCCGGCATTTTCATCCATACTCCGTTCCCTCAACGCCCGGCACACGTCCCCGCTCGCGTTCGTTACCCGTTGTTCGACCGATGTATATCGCTTTCGATCTCCCGGCGTTAAATAAGATTTCTTTCGAGTCCCTTCTCTGCAAACGGGATTTCGTACATTGAATTTTTCTGGTCCCGTTCCTTGAGCTCGACGAGAACTCGAGGAAGTCCGGTGAAAGACAACGAGTTAATGAAGTAGGACGGGAAAACGAACGGGTGTTCCGGCAGGCTGGCTTCAGATTTCGCGACAATGAGCACTCGACGGGATCCTCTCGCGGAATAATAACGCCTCTCAAATGCAACTCGTGTATATATATATATATATGTATACGTATAGCGGACGCCCAGCTGGCCGGTTCCTTACGGAGGACGAGCGGGATCTCCAATTAGAGCAACTTCACCGCGGAGTGAATCGCTAACGAGCTTTGACCGAGAGAAAACCAGGCCGGTATCGATTCCGCCGCGAACTCGACAAGATTTACGGCCGGCACGCTCTGCCTTTGAGACTCGGCCGCGGTTACCCCGTTCCTCCCTCGCCGCCCTTAAGCCGCGGCCGGTGTCATACTCCAATTTGTTGCGCGTGCATACAGCCGAGTTTCTTTCAATTTAATTATTGAATCGGGGTGAATCGGAGGGTCCGAGGACGTCGAACGGGGAAATATGAACCTCTGTGCGAACCCAATATCCTACGCCGTGTACAGAAATTTCTGAGACGCAACCTTTGCTCCGTACCACGTTCGTTCATTATAGTGTACACGCGCGATCGAACACGACTGGCGCGGTACCTTTCAGTGGCTTCGTCTTCAATAAGCGTCTCGCATAGCTGCGAGCAAAAGTTCGACGCTGAAAACGTGTCTCGGACCCCTCGTTGCTCGTACGGATTCCCTTCTTCAGCTTCTCGCCGATAAGTTATAAGATATTAATTCCCGCGCCCAGTGCTTTTCACAGGCGACAATTCTGTAGTCAATCAAAACTCCACGAATTTTCGTACAGATTTAGTATTTGTGAGATTAGAGTCTATCTCGTACGAATTTAACTTCAAGGAGGTTCATCCGGTTAAGGAATTTACAGATAGATCTCCAACAAAAATTTGATAGTCTATAGCAGTATACCAGGACATGTCAAAAAAATTTTTAAGTCATTTGGATACCTTAATGATGAGATATTAATATAAATATTTTTTATAATTTTATATGTAGTCATATGGAAAAGAGTGATTTCCCAGACTTCTATCGCTAATTTATTAGGTATTAACAGTTTTGAATGAAACTTATGTCGAAAAAACGAAGCCACAAAATTCTAGCAATATTTATTGTATATTTAAGTCAAAATTACTATATTTGAATAGTAATCTTCAAACATATTTGGATTTAATTAATGATTGCTAAACTTTAAGGAAAAATTCGTCTGTATGCTTAGTATAATTTTTGCTTATTGAACTCAAAAGAAATTACCGAATTATATAATAAAATCTTTAATCTATATATGAAGTAATGTAAATCGCGTGTAGTAATATAAAGTAAAGTAATATAAGGAAAATGTAGAAACTGAAACCAGGGATAGTAAGAATTAGTAACTGTGGATAGTAATTATTATTACTGTGTAGAAATTACTATATAGATTTGTAATAAATACAGAAGGGACGTATTTATTACTCAAAGAAAGTATTTTTTTGGCACTATATTTCAATTTTTGATAATCGTCAGACCACCGTTTTCTCAGTCCATATTAAGGTAGTTCTATAGCAAAACGACTTAACGATTAGAAAAATATGAAATTTAGCGTATGAGTAGGTTTTAGTTAAATAATGACTCAGCTAAATTTTGGTGAACTTTTATTGCTTGATAAGAAAGTTAGACAGATTTTAATTTAAATCGTTTTTTGTAAATATCTAAGTTTCTATTGGTCTGACGACGAATATGCATCAGATCGAAATTATAGATTGATAAATTCTCTTCAACAATTATTCTTGATGTTTTTTGCCTGCGAGCAACTGTTTTCAAACTAACGCGCGGCAAAAGTTGAAGCTTTCGAAGGCAAGCCGTATATGTAATGTTTTTGGAAACTTCAGTTTATCCAAAGTTTTACCGCGTGTTATTTTGAAAACAGTCGCTCGCAGGCAAAAAATGTCAAGAACGATTGTTGTAGAGAATTTATCGATCTACAATTTCGATCTGATGTATATACGTCGTCCGACCAATAGGAACTTAGATATTTGCGAAAAACGATTTGAATTAAAATCTTTATTACTTTTTTCTTAAGCTCTAACAGTTGACCAAAATTTAACTGAGTCATTATTTAACTAAAACCTACTCATACGCTAAATTTTAGATTTTTCTAATCGTTAAGTCGTTTTGGTGTAGAACTACCTTAAAGAGAAACATTTAACGATTATTTTAATTGCAAATTAAGGTAGATTGGGTGACTACGAATCGAGAAATATGTAAACACAACAAACGAAATGTGCATCTTTCAGCAGTAGATAACCTCCGTTATTAATATGTACGCTAGTCAAGCAAGCTTCCCTTTTCTATAACTTGCATTTGACTTGCTATGTACCAGATGAACCTCCGTAACTTCGACTGATTTCGTAGCCAGGGTGCGTCAGGTGAAAAATTGAAGCGCTACGCGAGCGGAGAACCACGCTGGAGATAATAACTTCATACGAAGGCGCCGGTGGTCCGTACAAGGTGTANCTGACTTTGTAGCCAGGGTGCGTCAGGTGAAAAATTGAAGCGCTACGCGAGCGGAGAACCACGCTGGAGATAATAACTTCATACGAAGGCGCCGGTGGTCCGTACAAGGTGTACACGCCACGAAATCGACGTAAGCAAAGCCGCAGGAACAAAGAGTCTCTTCAGGGACGCCGGCTCCGATCGCGGAGAACCTGATTGCCCTCGTAATTAGAGATTTTGACTCCGGGCAATTGCGTTTCAAAAAAAAAACACAAGCATCTCGTTCTTCAAAACTGCATCCTGTCCCTTGCAAAGGTCAAGATTTCTCCTAAGCTTCTAAGCTTCATATATTTCTGTTAGAACTTTGGATCGAAAGTGCATCTTTTCTAGGAATCAGTGGGTCAAGGAGTGTCCCCCTTTATTTCTTAAAAGCATGATCCGCGTTACGGAAGGTCGATCCGCTCGACAAAGAATCCTTTGATATACCCTTCCTTATACTTCCACTCCCTGAGCATGTTCAATCGACCCGTCCTCGATATCCATTACAATAATATCTCTTTAATCCTTGTTCGTCCACCTTTACTCCATTCGAACGATTTTTCATTCCCGTCCCGCACAGGACGCGATTTCCGCGGTAGATAAGCGAGCGGCTCGCGAATAATAACGCGGCTCGAATTTTCACAATTTCTCCGGAAAAGATACGATCGCGGGTGATCGGTGACAGGTAAACGTGGGTGAGCACCGGCATGCGCGGCGAGCCGATCGTGTAATAAGATATTACGAGAGCAAAGCCACGTCGTGGCCGCAGGCATAAGCGGAGATCGAGCCTGGTGGTCCCCTTGGCCTTTGGAAACCTCGCGCGTCATATTTACTCGCTATCGATGCCCGTCCAATCGTTATCGAGTATCGGCAATTTTAATTAATCGACCTGACTCTCGAAAACGTTCATCGCTTCATACAAATCTATCAGACGCGAAACAACATTTCTATAAACGTATGAGACATTTAAATGGCGATGATTAATGAAATGTTTAATCGAGTGACTACGCTCTTCAACTTGAACATCGATCCTCATTAATGTTTCGAAATCTCGTTACCGTCGGAGACCTCTATCTTCGCCGGTAGAATGGAAATTAATACGTAGGTACCTCCTCGATTTCCCTCTTAGATCGCGCGCCCTTGTCAATCAGCTGACGGTTAACCGTTCTAATTAACGCGGTATCTCTCAGCAGGGTGATCCTGGTTCCTCGAAACGTCAGTCACGTAGAGACGGTAGCGGGATCGCGCCGGAACGATCTGCATAACGCGAGAAGCGGCGTGAGAACCTCTGCCTCCTGCGGAGGATGCGGCACGTCGTGGCTGGATGGATGGACGGACGGACGGGACTCCGGGCCGGCTCGCCTCTCACTCCGGGCGAAGGGTATTATTAGGACCGGGGCCGGACGTAATGACTTAATACTACGAGGAGGGCTGCCCTATGGAGAACCGTCTGCCTATGCGGCCGACTCGCGTAAACACGGTCCCGTCGATTCCCCGTTTTCCAAAGGGATCCTATTCCTTCATCGAATGCTTTATAATCTCACCGTAACGACCGCTCTGCCTATGCTAAATATTAACATTCCTCCAAAGATGAAACGGTAGCGTAGGAATTTAATAATCTTCTTTCCTCAGCGCCGGACGGTCGGGACTATTGTAAGAAATTTGTACGATGCGAGCGATGAAGTTCTTAGACATTTTTCGAAAATTAATCTCGACAATAATCTGATCGGCGGCCGGGC
>SMSR01008413.1:61195-90004 GCA_019453355.1 Ceratina japonica
AAGGATTCCGAATTAAGGAAGATTTCCAGGAATCACATGATTAATCTATGACGCATCTGTATATAATAAAATATGAATCGACTAATTTATCCAGTGAAGTCGCTTCACTGAAAGTCACTTCTAGTTGGAATCCCATGGCGGATACGTTGGAAAGTTTTCACGGGTATATTCGCCGGGGACGGGGGAAGGAAGCGGCGGCATCGGAGATTCGACTAAGAAAAGAGAGGAGAAGCCGAGTCGCGGTGTGACTCGTTGCGTCGCGGCGAGAGGGGGGCGACGGGAAAATTGGAAGTGCGGCTAAAACGAGGAAAAAGTTAAATTAAATACTCCGCAGTCGGTGGCGAGCGCAGACACGCGCTGCTGCATCGGCCCATCCTTTAACTCGGATTTTTCAATTTCCTCCGGGAGAAGCTTCTTCTTCCCTTTCCCTTTTTATCCGCGGCGCCCTCCCACTCTCTTTTCGGTACTCCGAGGCTCAATGTCGCTCCGACGCGACGGTTGCCGCGATAGCTCGAATATCTGCTACCTTCTTTAAGGTAATCACTTGAGAAATTGCTCCCTTTGCGCGTAAGCCACACCTCCCGCCACCCCTTTTCTCCGATTCAATTTCTCAGATGTATCCGATCGGCGAACCACGTTCGACTAACGGACGAGCTAAATGATACAGAAAATTCTCTTACCGCTTGTTTAGATCAGTCCAACGTCTGATATTTCACGAATTATTCCTTTAATAATTGAATAAAATTTATTCTATGAGTCCTTGTCGATTTTTTTTTGCAAAAAACCTGGTAGATACAGGAAGGAGGTGTCGCCCCCAGTTATTATGTATGATTACACTTCGCGCGACTCTTTAGCAATCGCTCTTCGAATCCGTAAAGCCGCAGGATTTCGCAGCTGCGAAGCAAGTTTCTTGCGCGAGGGCTCAATAGCGTTGAAGTTCGCTCATAAATTCGATATTAATTCGCCGTAAACTGCTAGCAGAAGTATTACGTTGGCCGTCCGGTTAATGAAATCTCACGTGCGCCGATGCACGGGCCGCGACGTAATAAAATTGGCGAGCGCGGCTTCCTGATTCTATTCACGGAAAAACATGGTTCCTCGCCCATAATTCCCCTCGAACACANTAATAAAATATGAATCGACACCTGTCTAATCCGGTTTGTCCGGAAATTCCCTTTTCTAATATCTGCGGCTGGGGACCAGACTCAGAAGNGCCGTGTTTCAAACTAATTAAATTTCTGCGCAATCGGCCCGAGAGTAAATTTACCCGTACGATTATTATTCGACAACAGAGAAATATTCACTTTGCGGCGTGTATCCGGAGAGGCTTGAGAGACGGCTCGGAGATTCGCGAAACGAACTCGGGGAAGCAAGACGACAGGCAGGAAGCAGAGCGGCGTGAAATGGAAGTCAGAGGCTGAGACGCGCGTCGCGTTGGGTATCATCGGCGTGTACCGGGGCCTGTCAATCAGCGGCCTTAGACTATGGCCGCCCGCAATCTCCGTCGACCCTCGATATCCCGGAATAAAAGCCGTTCCCGGAGGCCTTCCGCGACATCGACAACCTGCCACCGGTTATTCGTGGCGGATTTCGCGGGTCAATGGACACGCTCGCCCGAAATTTACCAAGTTTAGGATTATAGGGATACTTCAAATATTGGTCTGGCCAAATCTAACACCGAGTCTGATAGCCAAATCAACTGTGACACCGTCTCTCTTCAAGATTGACCAAGAAACGACGGAACAATTTAAAACGCGATTGACCGACTAGACTTTTTAGATGTTGTTAACGAAAGAGTGTCTCGTTCCAAGAATAATGTTGGCTCGGTTGTTCGTGGTTCGATGTAGGTCGTTTACCACCTTTGTAACACTTTTATACCCCGGGAGGGTCTCTCACGCTGCCTTTGAACCCGCCAAGACGGGATAATTACACGTGACAGCCTGTCAGCGGTGGACAAGCGCGAACGCTTTTTTTTACCTCGCTTCCCTTCCTGCGGTGAAACACCTTTGGTTCATTCGCCTCTTTGTTATTCACTCTTGAATTATCCAGATAGAGACAACGTTCTATTCTATATCACATTATGTACTGTATATCAAAACCGAGTTAAACGCGACCGATTACTTACATACTAACGTCACGACGTCTTACGTCGACGGTTCTTCAGGAAATCATTGATCAGTTTTTGTTCTCATATATTTTTTCTGTATTCAAATCGCGGGTCATAAATCATACTTTAATTTGCAAAAGAACCGAGACATTAGCATGAAGAGATCGTTGCTTTTATCGAGAACGCGAAAACGCTGAGTTTCCTTGGCCGGCGACCAACTTGACCGCTATCCCTGCGGAGGGGGGCGACAGGCCGCCATAGATCATCGACGTCTAATCGAGTCGGTTTTTCCCTGGGACATGAAAGACAGAGGAGAAATAAACGGGCGCGATGTATGCACGCTCGCAGCGGGAGACCGGCTTAATGCTTTACCCGGCCCATACCGTAACTCTTTCGACCTAACCATGTAATTACCACCGAGGAAACGTTGCGATCTTAAGCTCCGTTCGGCCGTGGAAAGGCAAACTTACTTCCTCTTTAACCCGTGAGACGATCGATCTCATACATGAATTCTGATATGAATTTTCTGTTATCCTGCGATCGCGTTTCATGGAATCTGAGTGGAACTCAAACACACGTCGTTTGACAGACGTTAAACGTAATTATGAAGTTCCGCAGAAAAATGGGAAATACGAACTGTGCGCGCGAGAAGCGTGGAAGTTGAAAGAGTGTAATGGAAAGTCGAAAGGTTTCGAAGCCGCCGTAAATTCTCGGTGTTTTTCATGCGAGGACCGAGCGATAAATAAAGAGAAGTTCGCGTTCAATTTACAAGTTCTTAGCGGAGCCGGGCGGCGCCGAAAAGATGAAAGAACCGAAACACGCGATATTTCAACGGACGGACAACCGACCCGATTCCGTCCCCGCGAATACTCCTCGCCGCTCGTTCGACGCGTTCGCGCGCGAACTTTCAGTGATTTCTTGTTGCCCTCGCGGATCGATCCCGAACTCGGCTAACACAATATCTTCGAAGTGATAAGAAGCGGCGTGTTCGCCGTTGCGCGGAAGTGCTACGAAAAATTTGTTGACGGGCAAAGGTAGTTTGGTACTGCAAGGAAACGCTATAATTTCAAGTGTAGCTTGCATACGATAAATCGATCTCCATGGGATTCGACCTACAGGTGGCTAAATTTTATTTTATGTACAAAATATTAGTAGGCGCAGACGTTCAGTTGAAAGAGATGGAGCTATACTCGCCGTCCCGAAAGAGTAGGACTCAGTGATCTATGGCCGGTATCACGGGTTTTTTTTTTAAGATTTTGTTTGCATTGTTTGTGATTACAATTCGAGATACAAAAATTCTTAACCCTTTCGGTTCGAGTGTTCTGTCCGCCGTGACACTCCCGCTGTATGCCGTACCGAAAATGCGCACATAGGCTGGTATTCATAGTCGTTACTTATTTTTAAGATCGTCTTAAGCATTTTCTATCCCTGTCTATCACACATTTCCAGTCCTTGTCTTGCACAGAGAACACGGACTTAAGCAAATACTTAAGGAGGTTCTACCGGTGACAGTTTTAAAATTACGACAAATCTAAAATTTAGCGTATGAGTAGATTTTGATTAAATAATGACTGTATTAAATTTTTGTGAACTTTCATGGGATGAGAGAAAAGTTCTGAAGTTTTCCGCAAATATCTAAGTTCCTATTGGTCGGACGATATATATGCATAGGATCGAAATCATAAATTGATAAATTCTCTATAACAATCATTCTTGGTATTTTTTTCTTGTGGGCAACAGTTTTCAAAATAACACGCGGTAAAAACTTGAAGTTTTCGGAAGAATGATGTACGCGGCTTGGTTCGAAAACTTAAAATTTTGTCGCGTGTTATTTTGAAAACTGTTACTCGCAGGAAAAAAATACCAAGAATGATTGTTGTAGAGATTTTATCAATCTATAATTTCGATCCTATGCATATATATCGTCCGACCAATAGGAACTTAGATATTTGCGAAAAACAATTTAAATTGAAATCTTCAGAACTTTTCTCTCATCCCATGAAAGTTCACCAAAATTTAACACAGTCATTATTTAAATAAAATCTACTTATATGGTAAATTTTAGATATTTCGTAATTTTAAAACTGTTACCGGTAGAACCTCCTTAAGATTATTTTTAAGATCGTCTTACGCATTTGCTATCCCTGTCTATCCCATATTTCCAGTCTTTGTCTTGCATAGGGAAAGGGACTTAAGCAAATACTTAAGGCGACCTTACAAATAAGTTCTATCTATGAATACCGCGGCCTATGTGGATAGCGGATAGAGCTCAGGCGATTGTTAAAATTGGAGCGCCATCATAATCTAAATCAGGTACTAAAATATCTCTAGATACCTCTAGAAATCGCAGAGAAATCGTATATAGTATGCACTCTACTATGGTTTTCCTATATATATAAGTGAGCATGGAACGAGGATCTAAAACTTTGAAATTTATTGTCGATGATATTAACACATCGCCGACGAGAAACGACAGTTCTTATTTTATATTTTCCAAAACTATTACTTGCATACACATAAATGTTCAACTGTAAATGTATTGTACATAAGAGTCTGTAAGAGTACAATAAAATAATAGTATGAAAATTACGCATTGCTTCCTACTCATTAACTTCTTCTATTAACATGAAAGTTAACTTAAAACAGAAAAGGCATAATATAAAAGTTACAAGTGTAGAAAATAAATTTCAGTTTGTAATATTTTATAGTTTCATTTAAATCCTGCTTAAAAGATTTATATAATTGTGCATATAATGTAATATTTACGTGTATTTTCATTTTAATTACGAATTCTCATGTACTCAATTTTTCTTTCGTACAATGTTTTTACTGACAAACGTATAATTTCTTTTTCTAGAATATTTTCCTTCTAACAACAGTGTTCCTATGAATTATTCGATTCTCTAATTTATTTTATTCATTATGTATAAATTAAAAATATGAATAGAGAGAATTTTGTGCCTCAATTCTCTCATCTTCACATCGATTCAAATATTAATTTACTAGGGCCGGTATTCATAGTCGTTACTTATTTTTAAGGTCGCCTTAAGCATTTGCTTAAGTCCGTGTTTCCTGTACGAGACAAGGACGGGAAATATGGGATAGACAGTGATAGCAAATGCTTAAGTCGATCTCAAGAATAAGTAACGACTATGAATACCGTCCTAGATTTTCTCTGATTTTAGTACTCGGCTTCTACTATGGTGGCGCTTCAAATTTGACATTCGCTCGCCTAAGGAAGCTTATGCTATCCGTTATCTATATTGTAGTGTGAACTAGTCTGTATTATCTGTCGTTCAGTGATAAACTGACTGAAGCTAAAAACGGACAGGGAAGGAAAGTTGAAAGATGCGGTTGCTAACATAACATTCGGACCAGAATCGATATATGATTTAAAAGGAAGTCGAGACATGTTTGAAGGCTTTATAAAACTCCTTATTTATTGAATTATCGTCGTGAACTACGTTGTAAAGGTGGATCGATTGACAGACTAAATAGGAGAGAAAGCAATTGTAAAACAATGGTTATTAAATTGTGTTTCCAAAACTAATTGGTTCACCACAATATATATATGTATATCACTGGTAGGACTGGATATAATTCAGTTTTTTATTGTCCGGAGCATACCCCTCCCGTTTACCATTTCCCAAATGCAATCTCATTCGTTGCCGACCGTGACTTTTGTTTATCAGTGTATGTACATTCAGGCCGTATCCGTGAGGCCTAAGTCGATCGCTGCAAACCCCACCACCTTTCAAGCTGCGCGAAATGGTCCTACTCTTTCAGGACGGCAAGTATACGCCAAGTTTCAAGATCTATCTTCTTCTTCTCGCCTTTCGCTTCATCATACAAGTTTCAACAAATAAATACAGGATCCTAGGAGGCTTCGTTTTCTGTATCTTAATTTCGAAGTAAATAATTCGAAGTGATAAGAAGCGGCGTGTTCGCCATTGCGCGGAAATGCTACGAAAAACTTGTTGACGGGCAAGGGTAGTTCGGTGCTGTAAAAAAACGCCATAATTTCAGGTACAGCTTGCGTACGATAAATCGATCTCCATGGGATTCGACCTACAGGTGGCTAAATTTTATTTCATGTAAAAAATATGAGTAGGCGTAGACGTTCAGTTGAAAGAGATGGAGCTACGTCAAGTTTAAAGATCTATCTTCTTCTCCTCGCCTTTCGCTTCATCATACAAGTTTCAACAAATAAATACAAGATCCTAGGAGGCTACGTTTCCTATATTTTAATCTCGGAGTAAATAATTCGAAGTATGATATACGGGCCCGACATACTGCGCGTATAATGCAGTGGAGTCTCGGAAACCAGAGACTCCATCTATCATCCGGGATCCTTATCCGTCGGCTTAGGTGACCCCGATACGTCATTTTCCAAATCTCGGGGCACGAGATTCACGGATCGACGCGATTCGAGAGGGTGCCGGTGGGAAGTCTAAAGCGCACGGGAAATAAAGCGTCGCGACGCATTATTCCATCCCATCAAAAGGACGACGCGTCGCGTCGTCGTCGTCTGCGCCTTGAACCCTGTCCCGCGGATAAATGATCGCCCTCCCTCGAGGATCCGAAATATTTTTGCGTTCTAAAGAGAAATATACGTTGCCAGACGATATCCGGAATGATAAAAAGCAGCCGGGACCGCCTTTCGGCGTTGCGGCCATTTGAAATTTAAAGCGTCGGATGATAGGATTAGGAAGCCATAGAATTAGATATAATGTTTTTAATAAATTTCAATAAAAACCAGATTTGGCGAACGACGTGAGGTGGATGTTCGGGGACGGGGACCGAATACCGAGAATGGCCCCGGTATTTACGGCACGTTGGTTTAATAACGCGACGCAAAACGACACGGTAAGACCGTCTCGATGACGCTATATCGAGTTCCCTTCGGATTCGCGACGCGAAGGACCCGGACAAGGGAAGGCATCAATTAAAAAGTCGTGTCGGATTATGCGGGACCGCGATGAAGAGGGACAGGAAAAGGAAGACCGTGGAATGCTATTACACGACTTTAATTGATCCAGTCTCTCGCGCTTTACATTCTTCTAGCCAACCAGACATCTGTTCTGGACCTTGCGATCATTAGACGTTTACGCGCTCTGAATATTTCGTGCAAAACCAAAATAATCAAGTAAGGGAAACTTCCCTATCTCCGAACAGTACCTAACAGCCGAACGTATGAATTTTATTTAATATCAATTAAGCATTATCGTTATAATTCGAAATTTTTGTTTTTGTATTTTGTTTGAACATTTGTAATCTTATCTTTTCTGAAAATATGTAAATCGATAGATTTTTCTCCCTTTGAAATAAAAATTTTTAAGTCAAAGCACATCAAAGCACTTCCGTCAAGGGAAAGCCGATTGCATAATAATCAATATTGCATCCAAAATTGAATTAAAATCCCAGTATTGAAATCACAAAAATATTTTATAAATTGCCGTGTTTGGATATCGGGTCAAGAAAATGAACGTATGACCTTTTACTCGAATAACTATAAAGAAGTCACTTGGCCTTACCGCGTTTTAGATTGTTCCTCGCCTAGCTCATTCTTTATATTTCTAATTGTTAATTTTACCTATACAAATTAAATAAAATATACAACGAAGATATCTTTCATGCAGAAGCATCGTATGTCAAAAGTAAGTATGAGAAATTTATTTAAAAAGAAAAACATAACCTAAGAATTATTTGCACATTATTTCAGAAGTTTTAATTTGCAATTTTCATTTGCTTTTCATAAATTAAATATCATCTCAGTGCAACAAAAGAAAGAAAGTAAAAAAAGAAAAAGAGAAGAATTCGTCTACAATAAGTCAATAAAGAGGAAAGAGTAAAACAGAGAAAATTAAACGAAAGGCATAAAAATTATTAAAAAAGTAAGTAAAAGAAAGAAATGTGAAGATAAGTAAACAGAAAAAATGTGATATCATTTGTTTGCATCTATTTTTAAATTAGTAATTTAATTTTTATATTATACGTCCATTTAGTTATTTGATAAAATTTTGTTACTTCAGAAAAATATATGTGACATATTTCTACCAAATCTATTACAAACAAATATAATTTAAATTTGTATGAATTAAATTATCGAATTTTTTCAAATGACACAACCTCTAACTGATATGAAAAATGTGTTCGGGTAATGGAACGCAAAAATGGAACAATTGGGATAAATAAGTTTTTCTCTTTAAATGGATTCTATAAATCAATTACAGCTTTAAACAATATTTTTCCTTAAATTGTGTCGTTTATAATGTATGCACTCGTATATTAAAAAAGTTTTATGCAGTTCTATATAAAATTATAATATTAAATATTGTTTGGAGTTGAATGTGAAATTCTTTAAAATAGGCCTTAAGTAAGTAAGATAGATGTATTATAAATAGACAAAAGGTTTTAATCATGTGATGACCATCGTCTGTCCAGTAAGTTTTTGTCTTGCTTAGTGAATCATCGCGAGGATCGAGAGCTAGACACACGTGATTAGAGCCTTGTTACAGAATAAGTTGAACATTCGAAAGTTTTTAATTTATTTTCTCTTTCGGAACGGTCAGTTTATTGAACGAATATGAAAAGTTGAAGTACCCAACTCTCACATGTTCGGGTATAGGGACGTTTCCCTTATTTGATATTTCGAATGCTCGACAGCCTGTGCATTTGATCATTGAATTTAATTTAGAGAAAGATGATCTATTTGACAGTTCGGAGTCAGTCTGGAGTCACTGGAACCCGCAATCAGAACGCGTACCGTTCTTTTTGGGCGGAGAGAAGAAGCGACGACGTGCGTGGCAAACGGAANTCTTCAGTAAGTAAGATAGATGTATTATAAATGGACAAAAGGTTTTAATCACGTGATGACCATCGTCTGTCCAGTTAGTTTTTGTTTTGCTTAGTGAATCATCGAGAGCTAGACACATATGATTATAGCCTTGTTACAGAATTATATTGAACATTCGAAAGTTTTTAATTTATTTTCTCTTTCGGAACAGTCAGTTTATTGAACGAATATGAAAAGTTGAAGTACCCAACTCTCACATATTCGGGTATAGGGACGTTTCCCTTATTTGATATTTCGAATGCTCGACAGCCTGTGCATTTGATCATTGAATTTAATTTAGAGAAAGATGATCTATTTGACAGTTCGGAGTCAGTCTGGAGTCACTGGAACCCGCAATCAGAACGCGTACCGTTCTTTTTGGGCGGAGAGAAGAAGCGACGACGTGCGTGGCAAACGGAACGGATGGGCAGAGCCCGGTACGAAATGCGATTCAATACGAAATTGCAGACCTCTCAAAATTCATGACGATTTATACGCATTGTATGCCGGATGCGATGGGCGGCGCGCGTGTTGCCCTCGCACGGTCATATATTAATTACGTCCGCCGCCCTATCGGTCCCGCTGCGTTTATCGAACGCACATGCGTTCGTTACTCGATCCCGATGACTGGCTCAACTTTCCCTGTACTACGCCGAGCATCGAACAATTTTTTCGACAGACAAAAATAGTAAAACCGCGTGTTTTATGAACTCTGTGCTCTTCAGAGGTGAATAAATTGTAAAAAAAAAAAAGAATGAAGTGTCTCTTCGTCTCTTTAAATCCTGACTGCGACAGCCACGGCCTTTCAACCATAAAAATGATCCATAAATCACTGGCGTAATTGTTATAAGAATCCGGTGAACGGGACTGTAATTTATGGGTCCGTCGCTTTCGATTTGAAAACGTAACTCTGGCAATGATCAAAAGTATTTAATTACCGGGGTCCACGCCTCCGTGTCTCGGGACGAGCGATTCGTTGTCCGCGAGGCACGACGGTGAAAATTTCGTGGTCCACGCCTCCCGAAATTTCAAATTCGAATTCCGCCGGGGGCGGAATTTCGCCATTGACTTACGGCCAGCTGCGTCACTCGGGGCGATCTATTCCCCTAATTACAAGCCACGTCCCCGGACATTGTACAATATTTATAGATATCCATGGAAATTGCCCCAGGCCCCGGTGAACGCAAATAAATAAGTATCTAACCATTACCAAATCGCGTTTCCAAGAGCTTACGCGTTTACGCTCCTCCAAACTACGGTTCAAAAATCGTTCGTATACAACTCTATCAAGCTCTATTTCCTTACAATAGATCACGCAGTCTCGCATTATACATGCGACGGGGCTATTCCGAGTGGACAGGAAACCGCGCCCAAGGAACAGGCTGTTTCACGCTTGGGTATCGTTGTAACAACGCTCGAAGTCGTCTCCGAGGACGAGGGCGTCGCGACGTATAAATAAAAGCCGGGTAGTCGGGGAATCGCGTCGCTGAACAAACTTTGGGCGTAACCGGGCCGCGAGCAGTATAAATCCCCGCGTGTGTGCGTGAAGAGCTTTCTCCGCGCGAAGGCGTGCTAGCGCACGGAGCGCGCGTACACGCGTACATTACGAGCGAGGGCAGTTGCGTGCCGCGTGATTTAGCGACGGCCCGCGGGCCACTGATGGATCATCCATTGAATGGTAATCTTCCCCTCCCGCCCCAGACGTCCTCTCTTTTCTTTCTCTCCCTCCGCGTTTCTCTGGCGAAGTCGAATTCGCGCCGTGGAATGTGGCTTTCGAAACGATCCTCGACTTTGAATCTGTTCCAAGATTCGCGCCCGTTCGATCGATCGCACGGTTCCAGGGAACGGCAACTCGATTTGGCTGCGAATTTTCCGAGAACTAGATCTTTTGTATAANACGATAGTAACTAACGATATTTTTAGTTCCGAGTAATTGTTATTTTAGGCTAAACAGATTGACTAAGAGTCTCCTGTATAGNAACGCGACAAGAGCTCGTCACGCTTGCTCCATAAAACTTTGGCTAAATTGACAGGCGAGCCCTATCGCGGTCAGGCCCATGGCGAAATTCCCTTCGCGGGTACATCACGAACAATACTAGGGAACAAAGGCCCGGGGAAGATGAATATCCTTAGTGGTACACGACGTGTGTACCGTGCCATACACTACCAGTCAAAAGTTTACAACTCCTCCTATTCTATTACAGAATACGTCTAAACGTCTCATTAATTAGGATGTAGAAATCAGGATTTTTCTTAGAAATTATGTACAGACTATTTTCTCCGAATATACACACATTCCTTTTGTTAGTGATTTCCGTTATTGGAAGATTAGAGCGAGTGTTCTNCGACTATTTTCTCCGAATATACATACATTCCTTTTGTTAGTGATTTCCGTTATTGGAAGATTAGAGTGAGTGTTCTTGGCCGGTAGTGTAAGGCGAAGTCAGTGGCAGACGAACACAGATATCAGAGGAACGGTTTAACAGGGTCCGAACCGCGAACATATTCGTTTTCTATAAGGAGCATGGCGTTTGGCTAACAGGCTCTATCAGCCTGTGCCGATCAGTCGTTAGCGTTTATGTCGCAGTTGGCAGCCCGTTCCAGCTACTTCCAAGGATGCTGCTGTTGCTGCTGCTGCTGCAGGTGCTCCCTGCGTCCCTTTTGTCCCTCTGCTCTTTTATTTCACCGNCTGTTGCAGGTGCTCCCTGCGTCCCTTTTGTCCCTCTGCTCTTTTATTTCACCGATGCTTTTCGTCTCCCAATTCTATTTTTTCGCTTCTCATATACGGTGGTAGGAACGAGTGTCAGAAGGTGTGGGCCATGCCCGATGAGAGATACCACCCGGTAATGGTTTATTTAAATCAGAAGGAGAGCCCGTCCACGACGAAATACCTTGTTAGCCGTTTGATACGGAGACGCCGGCCGGTTAATTGACGCCGTGATCATCGCATCGGCGAACTCTCGACCGGAAGTTGAACGTGAGGAACGATGTATTCCTTCGTTTAACGGAAATGATTCGCGAGCCTCGCGCAGGAGCCACGCCCGAGATTTGCATTAAACGTATAGAATTGATCTAACATTTAGATAGCGAACTTTGCGGGATTGCCTCGGGTGTATCATGAGAATATATCAAACCGATGCGGTCCGAATTTAAGTTCTTCCACCGCGAATCGCATTTCGAATTCCGGGCCGAACGGTCAGCTGAAATATCGATTCCCGATGCCGTGAACTCTCTCCCGCGAAATTTGATTTACGCTCAACAACGCGGCGCGCATCGATGCGTCGGCGTAACGCCGCTCCAGAAAGAAACGTTTAACCCGTTCGCATTATCGGCGCATATTGATATACTGATCGTGATTAGAAAAATTGTGTATGCGTTATCGTATCGAATCGAACATCCGATGGGGCGTTGTTATCGATTATTGCATACAGGAGCAGCGTATCAGGTATCGTACTAAGAATTAGGACAATAATTACGTGAAATATATATGAAATACATTTATGGTTGGTGTACGAATCCAATGGGTCGGGCCGTTAGCTGAAACCACTCATCGGAGCGAACCCTTGTCAAACTGGAACGAGTGGTAAAGTTTTCGCAAGTTGCTAGGTGTCGAACCGCTCCGGGAATGACTCGAAGAAAATTCTCACGTTTTAAAGGTGGAACGGCCATTCATCATCCGGGAAAGCGAACAGTTTTCTTGTACGAGCTCTCTAATAACAAGATCGCGAGAGGTAACGAGCGCTAATGCGACTGGAAATTACGCATCCAGCCAGGTTTTCCGCTGCTGTCTCCCGTTTTCTTCCCTTGTTTCGCGTCGCCGAGTTCCCGCGATGAGTAATAGCGCCGCCAAATGCAGCGATTCGAGCAACCGTCATTAATAAACATCGCGACAAAGCCGCGATCTTTGTCCCATTCGAACTTACCCAAACGCGCAATTAGGGACGGTTAACGGCCGCGATTTACTATCTCCTACTTTACATCATGATTTGCACACGGCGAATGCTCGGGTTTAAGATGGGTACCGCATTTGTTTTCCCGTATTTTTTGTCCAGTATCCAATTCTAGTTAAGGGTAGTGATGGGCACTATCGACTAAAAACTATCGATTTACACGATAGTAACTAACGATATTTTTAGTTCCGAGTAATTGTTATTTTAGGCTAAACAGATTGACTAAGAGTCTCCTGTATAGGAAAACGGTTTAATAAACAAATAAATGAATAAATAAATAACGATATTTTTAGTCGACTGAATTTTTTTATTTATCGACTACATCGAATCAGCTTTAGGCGACGCTTGCATTGTCGATAAACTGCAATCCTTAGTTTGGTGGTCCAAGTTCAGATGAATCACTTATTTATAAAAAAGCTAGGTTCCGTTTAATTGTAATGAATTAAAATTTTTCAAACTGCACGGAACTTGTTTAAGCATTTAAAATTCTAAAGATTGTGCGAGGAATAGAAATGGATTAATACTGCTAGGGAAAATAAAACAATTTATAATTCTAAAAAAGGATTCACTGTTTATATTGATACAATTATGTGCTCACATTTAGACATTTTCAGAAATAATTTCATAATATATAATTAAAGTAATAAATAATTTCATAATTGTAAATAGCTGTTAATTCCGGCAGTACGTAATTGATTTAAAACAAATTTCATTTATTATATAATAATTAAAACTAAATCAATACTTTCAATTATATATATTTTAGTAATACAATATTACATACTTCTCCCAAACTGAAATATTAATAATGAATAAATAAAAAAATGTTTACTTCTTATATTTTTAAAATTCTAGTGAATCAAAAATTTTTTCACGTAATTTAAATCCGCTTGACAGTGTTTTAAAAGCTGATCACAAACTTGTAATCCATAGAATGCCAAAGATTATGAACATAATGTAGATGCATGACCACAAAAACGATATTTCGGCCAACTAAAAACTGTTGACTAAATAATCGATAGTATGATCCGATTAATTACTGGATAGATGATAGTTGAAATTAGTCGATAGTGCCCATCACTATATTGCACATAAAAATATTATTCTACGTCCTTTGGATTTCCATGTCGCTATCGCTGTCCTCTGTTTTTAACAGAGCCGTTTGCTGACTTCTCTTCTCATTAAAAAAGCTATTACATCTTGAATTTTCATGTCAAATGACAGAAATTTTATTTTATTTATAAAAGAATATGAATGCAACAATGACAGAATTTTGTATAATTCTTGATACATGATTTAGGAATATTTTAAAGTTAGAATAATGTCAATTTCGAGGATATTGTTTAAAATATACAATAAAAAAGTATAGAAAAGTAAGAATTATAGAACATATAAACAATTGCAAGTCATGTACCAATCAAAATACACCAAAACTGTGTATTAGAATATTAGATATTTTGCATTAAAAATTTCTTATGACCGAGAAAAACAGGTCGAACAATGTTATAAACCTAACTTCTCCGTAATTACCATTTTTTCTAAAAGTTCATTGCTTCAAATGTTGGTCAAAACTTTTTATTATTTGTCTTAAACTCTTGGTAGAGATCTTACGGTTCATATATGTATAACCTTAAATACTTTTACAGTCACTCTTTTATTCTCTCAAAAAATTTTGGATTTTTTTGTTTCTTCTTTTAGCTTCGATACTAACATATTATTCGCAAATATACAAAACAAGCGGAATTTATGTTATTATATACACTTCTAAAAAATTAACCTTTTCGTGAAACGGTAAAGGAATAGGCAAGTTTGAGAAGTGTGGTTATAATTGCTCCCTACATTGAATACAATAAAATAAAATAAGAATTACGTGAGGATCTATACTACCTAGTCCCTACACTGAATACAATAAAATAATTCATTATCTCGTTGCATTGTTTTATACCATTAATGGATATCTGTATCTCGCATTCACAACTAAAAAATTAGCTTCTATCTATCTATTATCTATCTATCTATCTATCTATCTATCTATTCTTCTATTTATTATTACCCATAATCTACCTACACCCTGCACTGAACACAATAAAATAATTCATTATCTCCTTGCATTATAATACAAATTATATTATTATATCCTACTTAAAACAAGCTCTTGAAAGNTGTCAATTTCGAGGATATTGTTTAAAATATACAATAAAAAAGTATAGAAATGTAAGAATTATAGAACATGTAAACAATTGCAAGTCATGTACCAATCAAAAAACACCAAAACTGTGTATTAGAATATTAGATATTTTGCATTAAAAATTCCTTATGACCGAGAAAAACAGGTCGAACAATGTTATAAACTTTACTTCTCCGTAATTACCATTTTTTCTAAAAGTTCATTACTTCAAATGTTGGTCAAAACTTTTTATTATTTGTCTTAAACTCTTGGTAGAGATCTTACGGTTCATATATAACCTTAAATACTTTTACAGTCACTCTTTTATTCTCTCAAAAAATTTTGGATTTTTTTGTTTCTTCTTTTAGCTTCGATACTAACATATTATTCGCAAATATACAAAACAAGCGGAATTTATGTTATTATATACACCCCTAAAAAATTAACTTTTTCGTGAAACGGTAAAGGAATAGGCAAGTTTGAGAAGTGTAGTTGTAACTGCTCCCTACATTGAATACAGTGAAATAAAATAAGAATTACGTGAGGATCTTATACTACCTAGTCCTTACACTGAATACAATAAAATAATTCATTATCTCGTTGCATTGTTTTATACCATTACTGGATATCTCGCATTCACAACTAAAAAACTAGCTTCTATCTATCTATCTATCTATCTATCTATCTATCTTCTGTCTATCTATCTATCTATCTATCTTCTATCTATTCTTCTATTTATTATTACCCATAATCTACCTACACCCTACACTGAACACAATAAAATAATTCATTATCTCCTGCATTATTTTACAATAATATAATACAAATTATATTATTATATCCTACTTAAAACAAGCTCTTGAAAGTCGTGAATATGACCTATATTCTTGCTATGCAACATTGCTAAATCAAAATCCTGTTCAAGTCAAACGCGGTTTATCACTCGCTTGATTAGCTACCTACCGATAGCACTCCCTTAATTCCGCACGCGTTCACCTCTTGCGCGATTGCAGTTAAAAGGTGAAGGTGTTTGATATCAAGATGAACGAGAGGCGTGAAAGAAAACGGAATCCCGATGCATCTCGGCCCTCGTGTCACTGCTTGAAGCACCGTGAACGATCTGGCGGACAGATACTGTCCGCTGGTTCGTCTCGTGTACCGTTTTCATTCGACTCCTTATCTCGGATCGGTCTCCCTCGGCCCCTGGCGAAACAGCGATAATCCGGCCGAACGGTTCCTAAACCGTGGAATCTATTCCTCCGTCCACGTTCGACGGATGGAAAACGGGCTATTCAACCGGCACCCGAGGGGCCCGGAGGTGTTTGTCCGAGATGAGGAAGCCAGACGATGCTATCGCCGAGTGTAACGCGGTTACCGAGGATGATAAGGGTCGCTCCGTTGCCAAAGCTTTTCAAATTGTCCAGAACCTGTTTGCTCCCCTGTTCTCTTAGATAATGCAACAAGAAATTAATTCCGCTCCGCACACTTTAAACGCCATCTTGCTCTTCCTCGAAATACCGTACAAACATCGTCGTATCGCAATTCCATCCTCCGTACCCGCGGATTATTATTGATCGACGCAAGAAATGCGAAAGCGTGGAAGGAAAGATTTCACCGGATTTTTTCGCATGTTCGTTTAATACAAAACAAACGCGTGTAGTTCGGGGAGCGGAGGCGAGTTACTCGGAAGATTTTTCCCGTCCCCGCGTCGCGTTTTCCCGGCGGACGGTCGAAGTTACAGCTTTAGCCCCGGTGGCTGGTTACGAGTTCGCATGGCGCTGGCTAACTTCCGCGGGAATCGTAACTTCGTTACCGTTTCGTAAGCAGCCCGGAGTTGTCTCGAATTAGTCAGCGGCGTTCCGCCCTTCTTCTCTCCCCGTGGGGTTCAATTAATTGCTTTTAAGAAGTTCGCCCGCATTAAAAACGGCCCGACTCCCCCGAGACAGCTCTTTTATTGTCAAACGACAAGATTATTGTTGGCTCGCTATTTCATTTCGCCTCGTTTCCAAACCGTTCAGCTATAAATCGCAGATTTCTCTCTGCGTACGAACGTCATCAAAATGTTCACGAATTTCGCTGATTTTCATATGGTAATTGCGAGAGATGATGAACAAATGTGGGTAAAGAAGGTCGAGTCCTGGGAGGAAGGCGTACGCCGTGTGTTTTGTCTCGTAATTAGTCATTAGGCGCGTAGCTCGCGAGAAACAAGAAGTTCGTGATGATGATGGCGAGCACGCCGCGCTGCCAAGCAAATTGCTCTATTTAGAAGAACAAACAGCGTAACTATCTCTTCCCAGTGGCGCGAGAGAACAGCTTTAATCCTCTTATCTGCGCGGATCCAGTTCGTTATTACGATCTGAGGTTGATCAACCGGACTGTCATCGGCCGTTACCGCGGTGACTAATATCATAAAAAGAAGAGACCGAAGGGTCGATACATTAATTCCGCGGGAACTGGAGCATCTTCGATGGTCCCCCGAAGACAGGGATCGAAATTGCGAAAATGAAATTGGGTCGGGAAGAGATATTCCGCTAACGAGAAAGAGAGAAAGGAAGGTGGAAGGGAGAGGAGGCTCTGGCTGACCGCCAGACACGTTGGTCCACGTTGAAAAATTACTGCGGCTATGACAGCTTCCTTCTATTGCCGCCTCCTCCTCCTCGGCCGAATTGCTTTTTTCTCAACGTGATCGATCAAGTCCGCGAGCACCGAGTGGCCGGGTTCGAATATTTACCAGTGTTCATCCCGGACACGTTATCCTATCTCTTCCTCGAGAAGAAGGTGTACAAGAGCGCATTAGATTAGGACAGGAATGCTGGCTAGATTTTAAGACGTTACTAAACCTTTTGAAATCATCATTCAAAGAGCCATTAAACGACTGAACGGCGAAATCCGCTTTTGAACCCTGGCCCCCTTTCAACCGTCGGGCCAGCTGTGTCGCATCAGGATCAATGAAACTATACAAACTAGCGAAGTCTTCTCAGAGAAGAGATACGCTGATGGGAACGTTGGACGCGGTCAACGAGAGACTGATAAAGGGGGCAGAGGAGAAGGAGATTGATTAAAACACCGGCGGGAGTTTTCCTTTCACCACTGATTCCGTTTACCGAGCGACGCTGGTGCCTCTTTCACTTATCTGTCAACACTTACTGCCGCATAATGGCGCGGGGGAGAGCGAAAACAAACCGGCCAGCCGGTGACTAGATGAAAAAAGTTTGCGATCGAACCGAAAACCCGGCTTTATTATCGACCCGCGCCGCGGAGCCAATGCACTCTCTCTGTTCCCGGAACTTTTTTCCGCCGGGACTTGCGTGCCAGACCGTTTACCCTTCGCTACCCGTGCCTTTTCGGCTTGCTTTGTTTCCCCGAGACGGCCTCTGGCGGTTTCCGGCTTTCCAACTTTCCCACCAATTTTCTACCCGATCGTCAATTGATACCGTTCTTACCTTAAAAAAAATCGATCGCAGTCATTCGAGTATTATGGAGACTGACTTTGTTCTCAGAAAAATGCAAGCCGAGCCAGTACTTCGGTTCGCATAATTTAAATGATTCATTGTGATACATTTAACGAGAGCTAAGAGAAATCGCACGGCCCCTGGATCGATCAACAGCAAGTAATGATGGGCATCATCTATCGATTTAGTCGAGAATAACCAACGATACTTTTAGTCGACTAATTCTTTTTATTTATCGACTACATCGAACCACTATCATATACTATCGTACACTATCATCATGGATCTGAACTATCATACTAACATACACTATCATACACTATCATATACTATCGTGTACTATTTTTCATACATACTATTGACTACTTAATCGACTACTTAGTACTGAATTATCGAAATATTAGAATATTCGTATATTGGGATATTAAAGTACTGGAATATTGGAATATTAAATCACTAGAATATTGCAATATTAAAGTACTGGAATATTGGAATATTAAAATATTAGATCACTGGAGTATTGGAATATTAGAATATTAGATCACTAGAATATTGGAATATTAAAATATTAGATCACTGGAGTATTGGAATATTAGAATATTAGATCACTAGAATATTGGAATATTAGAATATTGGAATATTGGAATATTATAGAATATTAGAATATTAGAATATTAGAATATTAGAATATTAGAATATTAGAATATTAGAATATTAGAATATTAGAATATTAGAATATTAGAATATTAGAATATTAGAATATTAGAATATTAGAATATTAGAATATTAGAATATTAGAATATTAGAATATTAGAATATTAGAATATTAGAATATTAGAATATTAGAATATTAGAATATTAGAATATTAGAATATTAGAATATTAGAATATTAGAATATTAGAATATTAGAATATTAGAATATTAGAATATTAGAATATTAGAATATTAGAATATTAGAATATTAGAATATTAGAATATTAGAATATTAGAATATTAGAATATTAGAATATTAGAANTGATAAAGGGGGCAGAGGAGAAGGAGATTGATTAAAACACCGGCGGGAGTTTTCCTTTCACCACTGATTCCGTTTACCGAGCGACGCTGGTGCCTCTTTCACTTATCTGTCAACACTTACTGCCGCATAATGGCGCGGGGGAGAGCGAAAACAAACCGGCCAGCCGGTGACTAGATGAAAAAAGTTTGCGATCGAACCGAAAACCCGGCTTTATTATCGACCCGCGCCGCGGAGCCAATGCACTCTCTCTGTTCCCGGAACTTTTTTCCGCCGGGACTTGCGTGCCAGACCGTTTACCCTTCGCTACCCGTGCCTTTTCGGCTTGCTTTGTTTCCCCGAGACGGCCTCTGGCGGTTTCCGGCTTTCCAACTTTCCCACCAATTTTCTACCCGATCGTCAATTGATACCGTTCTTACCTTAAAAAAAATCGATCGCAGTCATTCGAGTATTATGGAGACTGACTTTGTTCTCAGAAAAATGCAAGCCGAGCCAGTACTNTCTGAACTATCATACTAATATATACTATCATACACTATCATATACTATCATGTACTATTTTTCATACTATTGACTACTTAATCGACTACTTAGTACTGAATTATCGAAATATTAGAATATTCGAATATTGGGATATTAAAGTACTGGAATATTGGAATATTAGAATATTAGAATATTGGGATATTAAAGTACTGGAATATNGATTTAGTCGAGAATAACCAACGATACTTTTAGTCGACTAATTCTTTTTATTTATCGACTACATCGAACCACTATCATATACTATCGTACACTATCATCATGGATCTGAACTATCATACTAACATACACTATCATACACTATCATATACTATCGTGTACTATTTTTCATACATACTATTGACTACTTAATCGACTACTTAGTACTGAATTATCGAAATATTAGAATATTCGTATATTGGGATATTAAAGTACTGGAATATTGGAATATTAAATCACTAGAATATTGCAATATTAAAGTACTGGAATATTGGAATATTAAAATATTAGATCACTGGAGTATTGGAATATTAGAATATTAGATCACTAGAATATTGGAATATTAAAATATTAGATCACTGGAGTATTGGAATATTAGAATATTAGATCACTAGAATATTGGAATATTAGAATATTGGAATATTGGAATATTATAGAATATTAGAATATTAGAATATTAGAATATTAGAATATTAGAATATTAGAATATTAGAATATTAGAATATTAGAATATTAGAATATTAGAATATTAGAATATTAGAATATTAGAATATTAGAATATTAGAATATTAGAATATTAGAATATTAGAATATTAGAATATTAGAATATTAGAATATTAGAATATTAGAATATTAGAATATTAGAATATTAGAATATTAGAATATTAGAATATTAGAATATTAGAATATCAGAATATTAGAATATTAGAATATTAGAATATTGGAATATTAAAGTACTGGAATATTGGAATATTAGAATATTAGATCACTGGAATATTGGAATATTGGAATATTAGAATATTGGAATATTAAAATATTAGATCACTGGAATATTGGAACATTGGAATATTGGAAGATTGGAATATCAGAATATTAGAATATTGGGATATTGTGTGTGTGTGGATCGGTAAAACGAAATAAATAAGTAAATAAATAATTACTAGGTAGTCGATAGTTAAAATTAGTCGATAGTGCCCATCACTATTATGAACATGATCTAGACGCATGACCAGAGAAACGATATTTCAGTTGACTAAAGACTATCGACTAAATAGTCGATAGTATGATCCGATTAATTACTAGATAGTCGATACTTGAAAGTAGTCGATAGTGCCCATCACTAACGGCAAGGAATCTTTTCATTAAAACAGGCCTTAAAAATCTGATCGAGGAAAGGGCGAAGCCTCGGAGAAAGCCGGAGGTTAAAGGCTGAATAGGGAGGGAAGTTTGTACGCGAGACGATTACAAAGTGGTCTGGTACGTGGTCGGATCGCGCATGTACTTGTTCCACTTGGCGGAGCGGGAGCAAGTAGTCGAGGTCCGTCGCTGAGCAGACACGCGGCGACGACAACGGGCCTCATTAACGCCGCGCCGTGAAAACGATTCCGTCGTCTCTCGCCTACCCTCTTTTTCTCTGACGTCTCCTCGTGCGGAAACGACGGCCCGCGTTCAATGGACTGCCGGTAAACAATGTTATTTGTTTCGACCCGCGCTTGTTTGCGGCCGCCGACGACGACGACGGATCGCGTTTCGCTCGCCGACCTCCGTTTTTACTTCGTTCGCGTGCATTATAGAAGCGATCGAATAACGCCGTAATTGAGCCCGACAAATTCTGTGAAACGGGATGGTAAATCTCTTAATCATGTCGTTAAGACGTTTCACAAGGAATCGATTGTAAAATAAAACGGAGGGTTCCTTTTGGTAGGATCGCTTTTCAGGTGGAATAGGCGAGAACAAAATATATTTGTACCCATTTGTTCTCGTAATTTAGTGCGCCAATTAAACCAGCCAAAATACTTCCCGCTCCTCGTTCCATTTGTCTTCCCGTGAAAGATTCCCGCGCGAACGTCTCGAAAACTTGCCCGGTCCCGAGTCAACATCCACTGCTCCCCCCCACTCCCCCTCCTTCTTCGATCGATGCTCACCCTTAATTTTTGTAATCGGTCGAACTTCTTTGTTTGCCGGCGAAATTAGCAACGTCTGCTGGTCCGGGGTCGGGCGGAGAGAGGTTAATTTTCAGAGCGAGGGGGTGGCGCCGCGTTGAATAAAACAAAAGGGACCGAGTGTCGAACTCGAGACGTAACCAAACACCGAATCCCCGTGCCTCGGGAGTGGCGGCAATTTTCTTAATCCCGGTCCGCGCTACCGGGAAAACCGGTTTCCCCGTGGAAAAACCGCCAAGTCAGACGATCAGACGGAGATGAGTCTGAAATTGAAACGCCGCCCGCTCCGCCACCGTCGATTCGATAAATTCTGATCTCTCGATCTGCTGCTCTCTCTCGCCGGGGATTCCAACCCGTTCCCCAAACGAGATTCCCTAAATAATTCCTCCGCGAGGACAAGAGAAATTCGGAAAGGGAATTAGAATAAAAATCAGTCTGATTATAATCAGGCAACAGAAAGTGCGCGTGCACACGTGTCGGCCGTCGAACGAGGGGATCAAATATTCAGCAGACGGTGAGCTGCAAAGTGCCAGAAACTAGTCCCGCTGGCCTCCCTTGGGAGGAACGAAAATCCGGCACGAGAAATTTCTCTCTTTCTCTCCCTCTCTCTCTCTCTCTACCCTTCCCCCGTCCCTTTAATTCATTTTTCACCCGGTCCCTGGCTTCGTTGTCCAGCTAAAATATTAAGATGCGAGCGGGAGAAAGTCAGGGCGACGTCCGGCGCGATTCGATTATCGAGATTGCCGCGAGGCTGCATGAATTTATGAATATCAATCTCGAGAGCGGCCCTTCTCAAGAAAGTTTCACTTTTAATTCGCGACTCAGTTTAACGAGCCTTCCAAATGAAAACAATTATTCGAGCTCGCGTTTATGCGCCCGCGAGAACATCCTGAGCATCGCCCGTCGCGGAACGGCGAACACGTTCTGCGCGTTCAGGGACATGAAAGTGACGGATAAAAGGGAGAGTTATCGAAACAGTGGAGATTAGCCCGTAACCTCGACTGGAAACTGACTCCCCGGCTTAAATCTTACATGAGGGACGTAATGTCAGGGAAATTCAGGGAGGTGATCCATTAGCAACAGAGCGGCTCGGGGCACGAGGGGGCGCGTGTCCCACGAGAAATAACCGTAATCGCTATTCCCTCACCGCGTTCAGACTTTCTCCCGAGCGCGGTCTGCCATCCCCACGTCCGCGGCCCGGTTTTACGGGGCGGTTTTACGGGGGTGGACCTTCTCGAACTCGAAAGTGGCTCTCGGACCCATAGATTATAAACGCATCCGGAATAAAAGCTCGCGGAGGAACATGAATTATATTTAGCAACCATACAGGTATCAATATTTAACCATCGGTTAATGAAACTCGGCTAGCTCGTTAATTAACTCTTTAATTAAGTCGAGATATGTTCCGATCGATTCGCACTGCACATTTTACAGGTCACATATCAATTATGTATGGTAATATCAATTATGTAATAATGCCACGTCAGTTCGTTTATATCGGATGTTATTGGTGCCGTCGATTAAATAAAATGTCAGAGAAGCTGATACGTGAAATGACGTGACTCCCGAAATATTGACCCGGGCCTCGCGGTTCGGGGGCGACAAACGGAGCAGCCCAATCGTTTAATGCCCCCGTTCGCGGCTCTTTTCATTTTTCGAGAACGGCAAACGCGATAGAATGCGGTTTGGAAATAAGGAAAGGTGGGAAGGGCTCGGAGGAAAACCGGTCGGCCGCGCGGAACAGAGAAAGAGAACGAGGATCTTTCGCTTTATGAACGATCGGAATTTAAATTGCTTTTCCACCTCCTCCCGCCCGCCGCCCCGTTACCCCGGCCTCCTTCCACTAGGCTGGTCCTCACCAAGTTTTCGTTCCTCCTTATAAATCCCAATACCTTTCGGTATCGGGGCCGCGAGAAGAAGGTAGGAGAGCCGGGAAGTAGCAGTCGCGAATGGAATATGAAAATATTTGGCCCGTGTTTTCCCATCTCCTCTCTCTTTGTGCCTTACGCGCGACCCGAAATTGTGTTCCTCCTTATAGTCGATTCGCGACGGCGAAATCTCTTTCGACTCTATAAACGTATCTCGATAAATCGAGCAGCGTCGCGTCGCCCAGACGTTAAATCGTCGGGCGCAGAGCAAACGCCCGCGTCGAACGACGACAGAAGAACGAAGCCATGCAATTATAAATATAACTCGCCGCTANAGTATCTCGATAAATCGAGCAGCGTCGCTTCGCCCAGACGTTAAATCGTCGGGCGCAGAGCAAACGCCCGCGTCGGACGACGACAGAAGAACGAAGCCATGCAATTATAAATATAACTCGCCGCTAACAAATGGTTTCACCCTTGCCTTCCGGCCCGCGGGTGTGCAGGCTCCGGGGGCGCGGGATCCTTCAGGAGACATCTGGCTCGTTTCGGGAATCAGCGTAAAAATTATTCGTCACAGATCGGTTTCAAGGGGACAAACTCGACGCTTTGTCACGAGGATAAAAAGAGGAACGTCCCCTGTGTCCCTTGAGCCGACCAAGGGTGCCCGGTGGTACCTGCGCTGCGGTTCGAGGAACCGGTAATACGCGTACGAATCGACGTTTGAATGCGGCCGAGGCCGAGGGATGAACGCGCAGGGAACCGTAAAGCGGTACTAATTTCCCGGGGTTTAAACCGTCGGCAAAGAGAGCGAAGATTCTGTATGGAGAACGAAATGAGATTTTCTCGAAGGGAATGTCACCGCGTCCTTAAGATAAAGAACAAACCGAGGAAAGGGAGCACCTGGCGAGAAACGTGAACAAGAGGAAGAAGAAACCCCGGCGGTGGGAGGGGGAGGAGGGGCGGACGTCGCCCTTCGTAGAGCTGCAACCAAGCCGCTGGAAACGTCCTAATAAAATCAGTCGAATTAATCTAATCTCGGCGGCGATCCCTCAGGCCTCTGGCACAAAGGATCGCTGCTGCCCTCAGCTAGCTAATTCAATATGATTCGACAAACAGTTTAACTGGGATTACGTCGAGTGTAACTGAGCGGAAGTAATTGGCCCAGGCCTCTCTTTTCTATCCCGTCTACGGTTTTCTTTTCTTCCGCCGCGTGCACCACCGTTTCACGGCTCGTCTCTCTCTCTCTCTCCCTGTTTGTCTCTTAATAAAGACTTAATATGCGCGGGAATTACGCGGATAAACTTTCCTCCCGGGGTAATTAGAAAAACGCGGATTTTTTTCAAAGCCGAAACTTTTCTGAGCCGGGTAGCTACTGCCCTCTGAGAACGAGCATTCTTACTATGTTTTACTCGGCTACCACCCGGAATCGGTCCTCCTTTCCTCGCTATTCTTAGACTTCGTCGATTATGGATTTATTCATACTGGAAAGGACGAATTTCCGTGGGCGTCGATCGTGAAACGCCTTTCGCTGCGTTCACGCCTGTTCTGTGTTTCACTAATCAGATCTCCATCAACGATCAATCGTCATTGTCATGCAAAGTGATGCTGCACTAAGGAATCCACAGACAATCGCACGCCGTGCAATACACTCTGTTAACTTTACACCTAAGCCGACCCACACGATTCCGCTTGAGAGTCCTCATACAGACGACGCAGCCACAGGACTTTAATTCACACAAATATTAGACCACGGAATTCGACAATTCCGCTTTTCTTAATATAAAACTCGCAGCAGCAGAAATGTTGCCCGGTTTTAATTAACGTTCGTATCGCGTTTGATTCAGACGTTTAATAAAGGCCGAAGGTTTAATAAACCCCCGACAATTTATAGTCATAACGAAGTCGAAACCATCCAGTTTCCCTTCAACCGAGAGACGTTCATCCGGAAAGATAAACAAGCCCGAGCAGTCATAAGACGCAGGTTTCTCTTTTTGTTTCCGCCGTCCCATTACTATTTTCTAAAGGAGGGTGGGGGACGGAGAGAAAAATAAGTCCCGGTGGCCAGAATAATATTCGACGCAACACATCGCCACGGTTGTAACGGTCGCGCCGTCAAGCCCCGCTCTATCTTTGTGATATTAGTATTTACACGACCCGCGGGAATACAAGAATCTCCTTTTTGCGCGATGAAAATATTCCGGCTCGCCGGTAATAAATATAAAACTGCGCGGCCGGCCGGGGGCGAGCCGTGATTTTTTACAATTCATCCCGGCCGAACTTCGGACTCGCATTATCAATAGCACTTCGCGTAACACTTTTCATACAACGGTCTCGTAACGATCCTCCATTATCTACCGGGCCCGATGATGAATAATCTCGCGCGCGCGGCGACCCGTTCAAATTCCTAACCGAGTTATTAAACAGTAATTGGAACTCTAATTACGCGGCCCAGTCCATCAATTGTGCGCCGGCGCATAAACTTCCGTTAACTAGAATAAAACGAAATTAATTTCACCGTAAACGAAACAGCCGGCCGAGCCTTCCGGCCTCCGCGGACGTGCTTAAAACCCGCGCAATAATTCCGCGTAAACGCTTCCGGTTAGCCGAGGCCGCACAACTATTTGCTCGGCAAACACCGATCATCGGGGCCATCATCCAAATAATTCCGACCGACCCCTTGACGAATATCGAGGCCAAACCGACGATATTATTTCCTGGCGGCGGTGTCGCGTATCGGGGAACAATCCAATAACCCGGCTCCCAATTACCCTTGCAAATGCACCCCCTGCGGGGACCGAGTCCGGGCATTATGAAAAACCCGTTTCTTATTAGCCGACGTAATAAGTCGGCTTGTTTGTTTCCAGTCGAATTTGTTATAACGGTGGAAGCGGGAAAAGGGCGGGAATGTAAATGCACGATGATAATCATTATGTTGCAATCGGAAGTTGCGACGGGGTAACTTATGAAACGGTGCCCCGCCGCGGATCGTGAAAATCGATCAGGCCGGCGGGGAGCTCTTTCCGGAATTGAGTGGTAAAAGTTGTGGCTCCCGGAAACGCGTAACTCGCGATACTCGGCTGGCTGAAGTGGCCATCATAAATTTCAGTTTGCGAATAGCAAAATAAGCTTGAGTTCTTATGCAACGAAGTAACTATTCATTATTAAACGAGGAACTGACCTATTTAGGACGTTGTTCCGCGCGGTTTTTCTCTGGGAAACTCGAAAACGAGCTCCGGCCACGAATATAGAATCAGGATTCTTTTTTCACCCCCCCTATATCGGTCTCTTATAAATGTGGCGAAGGAACAAACGGGAAAACGTGTTTGCCGATCGGATCCACTCGAGCGTGACGTCGAGTTGGGGACGACGTCGTTTGATTGTCGCGCTCACAAAAGCCCGACAACGAGAGAGCTTAAGGCCGAACAACAAACGAATCTAGCGGCATAAACAGTTGTGACAGATGCCGGGTTATATAAACAGGCCGCCGATTCCCGTCCGCGCGCATTGTGTGTCACTGCGATCGGACCGAGGACCGTTTTTAACCGGGCCACAATGCCCGGATTTGCGAAATACCAAGGCGAGGATCCCCGATCGCTGGACCGAACCGAGTCCCTTAGCTTTTCCGCTCGGCCGCTCCCGGAGATCACGGTTCATTTTTTCTTCTAACGACCTTCGACGCGTTCCTGTCTAATACAAGTTCCCCGAGAATTTAGTCCGGCCGCATAGCGGGGAGACGCGACACGAGAAACGGTCCACATTCTTATCGGTCAATATTAAAGTAATAAGACCGAGTCATTTTCAATTCGCCGGTTAACAACGCGGAAGTCGGTTTGGAATTCGATCAGGTAAAAAATTAATGGCACCCGTGGTCCGTGAGAGTGATTTCGATTCGAGGTGCATTGTTGCCCGTCGTTTACCTCCCAATTTCGCCGGGGCCAGACTCGATAATGGTCATCCCGAGGTTCCATATCTTGCGGTCGCCCCGTTTCGCGATGCAACGGAAAAGAGAAGAGAAAATTAGAGTGGTTTTCGAACGAGTTGCCCCCCCCCCCCTCTTCGTCCCGGTTCGACTTGCGGCTACCGAGCGGCCACCTGGCTCCTCCGTTTCGCAAACAACCGGCCTATGTTTGCGCACCGCGACGGACCCTGAACTTGGGAACGTTTGTTAACTCATTGTACCTCGGTTAACGAACTCTCTTAAATTGCGATTAGACTGTTTGCCCCATCGATTTTAGTTCAAGTACTTCAAACTATTCCCCGTCTTGCAGAAAATTTACTAGACAAACAGGAACTGCATAAATAAATGGACGTTCTTTTGCCATAAGGATTCGAAATACTTTGTTTAATCAGATGTATTTTACTGAAGGACATCTGCCGGGTGAAACCAGCGTGAAAGGGGGAAACGCAGCTGGGAATGAACAAAACGCGTCACGGTGACGACGTCACGGTCCGAGTTTTCGTGAAAAGTACGCGGTTCCGCGATTTTACGGTGCGAGACCGATCGGGGAGGGGCCGGACACGGGGCGCGAATTTTCAATACGATTAACGTCCTTCGCCTTTCGCGGAGGACAATGCCGGACCCCGTATTATGCACGCTCTTTTCGGCGTTGCGTTCTCGATCCAGGTTTCTCTGAACGAAATCTCTGGCTACGATCTCCCACCGATCGGCTACCTGCGAAGGTGCTGAAGCGAGGGTGTTAAGGGCACACCCGTACCTTCCACCAAAAGTACCCTT